>JANHGB010042396.1:0-44204 GCA_026283785.1 Coracopsis vasa
CCAGGCTGAACAGCCCCAACTTTCTCAGCCTATCTTCATACGGGAGGTGCTCCAGCCCCCTGATCATCCTCATGGCCATACTCTGGACTTGTTCCAACAGTTCCATGTCCTTTTTATGTTGAGGACACCAGAACTGTACACAGTACTTCAAGTGAGGTCTCAGGAGAGCAGAGTAGAGGGGCAGGATCACCTCCTTCGACCTGCTAGTCACACTGCTTGTGATGCAGCCCAAGATATGGTTGGCTTTCTCGGCTGCGAGCGCACACTGAAGCTGGCTCATGCTCATTTTCTCATCAACCAACACCCCCAAGTCCTTCTCCACAGGGCTGTTCTGTATCTCTGCTCTAAATTTGAAGGGTCCATTCGTCAAAATCTTTAAGAAAGTCCTTATGGAAGAGGGAGCTAGAAGATGTTGCTTATTAATGTGGTAAAAAACTGATTTTACAGGTCTCTTAATACATAATAGATTGAACCTCAATTTAAAAAAGGGAAAGAATGGTGAAAAAAAAGGTCGTTCAGCTTCTCAGCGTAAGGCAAGACTTCTTTTTCACAACAGTTGTATGTCCCGCTATGAGAATGAAAAGAAAATAAAGCAACCAAGAACAGATACAACTCTTAACTTATCCTATGCAATCATTGTGACAGGCAGTTTATACAGTTGTGAGGATTGTTTCTTTCTGGAATTTAACAATTGTTTCCATGACACTGATGCCTATTGAACTGTGTTTATTTTTATTACATTATGGAATGGTTAACCTGTTTAACACATTGATAGCTTTTAGATGAATTGAAATTTATATAAATTCTCTTTTTTCACAAGATGGGGATGAAGGGGAGAAAAAAGACTGAAGAAGCAGTGTGATTGAGGTGTTTTTTAATTCAGGAAATGTGTAAAAAAATATTTACGCTCCAATATCATTCAGAGAATATATGTGCAGACTTTAAAATAAAAACCACAGATAAACAGAGATTCCAAGATACAAATCATCAGTTCTTTCTTTACTGGTCTTTATTTTCAGTGCATTCTTTGAAATAAATGATAACAGACATAGTCCTAAAACTGTGTGAAAACTATTCGCTTGGTTATTCAGGCTCAGCAGGGCTATGACATTGTCCTTCAGCTGTGGCTCCTTGGAGAGGGAGGTGTTGGGGAAGTTGTGAAGTTAGGATGACTTCAGAGCTGCAGAGAGACGGCTGCGTTACACCATGCTTCACCAACTGTTGAGCCAGAGACGTACAACAGTGGGATGTATCCAAGGAACAGGTCACCAGGAGGAATACTGCAATTACACCTCACCGATCAGGGAATGGCTGGCCAGGACAAATGTTTAGTCCATCAAACCTGAAGAGATTATATCTACATGAAAGTTTTTGAATGTAAAATGACAGTCTGTCCATGACATCTACCTCTATGAACTTATCAGGGTTGACTGAAGTAGACAATGTGTGGCATAGAAATGGTACTGAGACCCAAAAGGTCAGTCTTCGTCTGTTTAGCAGCCACAAAATATCTAAATGTAGGTCAAGCAACCAAGCTTTTAAATAGGATGCTTATCCTTTACAAAGACTATCAGACTTACATCTTATTCCTAACCTAATACACTACATATTATGTTCATTTTTTCTTTTCTTTGGATCTGAATTGAACCTTAGGGGTGATATAAGTCTTTATTGGCATCCAGAGGCAGAGCTGAATTGTCAAAACATTTGGAACACCTGACTCCAGCAGCTAGAACACAGTTGGTTTAAAAATATGGCCCTCAGACTGTATAAGCTTATATCAAGTTTTTTACCCCCCTCTCCCCTGTGAAGCATGGCTTAGAAGTCACAGCTGGCACATTAGAAAAAAAAATACAGTAAAATGAATAAAATATACTCTCATTCACAATTTCCTAGAGGCTCCTTGGTTGTTAATTGAAACTTTTGTCTACTTTATTGAACAATAAAAGTGACAGAAACTACTCTCAGGTGTCCTTCAGTATTAAAAAGAGGATAAAGGGTTCCTAGCAAAGGTGACAGAAATTAATGTGGTGAGCCCAGCTATCAAACATTTTGATATGTGAATTGCCTGATATTTCTATAATGCCTTCTTATGATTGGAAATGTTATCGCTTCTATTGAATCAATAGAAAATGTTAAAGCTCCGTGGAACCCCAATTACAAAATAAAGCTAGAAGGTTAACATCTGGGACCAGCAGAGATAGAAACAATTTCTATTGTCATACTTTTCTGACAAGTAAATGTCAGAAACATAACACCTTCCGCCAGGCTCAGTACAGAGCACATGTAAAAGAGTGATTGCAAGGCAGTCTCAAGTCAAATCACCTGTCATCTCAGCTTTGACATGGAATTACTTTTGTTTTATGCATCTATTAACCTTGAACTATCAGCATTTGTTTTAATGTTCTGGTCTGAAGTGACCTAAATGTACTTCCTTAACGCACTTACTGCTTTAGCTAAAAGGGGAAAAGAAGAGGGGACAAAAATAAAATGTTAAGAGGGACTGGGTGATGTTGGTGTGGTTTCTGTGGGATGCCTGTGAATGAAGCACCCCATTTCCAACCTCTCATCGGGGGCTAGACATCTCAGGGATACACCTTGCAGAAAAGGTGGTAGAACTGAGGGATGTCAGTTGCATCTCGAACAACGCTTCTGATGTACCGTGTGATGCTGTACATTCCACTTCTTCTCACACTAGGGCTTGAGGTGATGTAAAACTGTAGAGACGCTGCAAGACCACAGGAGCAATCTGTGTTCCCAGGTGCGGCGATGCCTCCAACATGGCATTTCTATGAAAAGCTTTCTGTCTGAAATGAATTCTAGAATCAGATAAATGATAGAGATGTTGGTGGTGGTCTTCAACCAGTACAGAACACAGGAGTAAATTGCTAGGTGGATGTTAGTCCATGAGGCTTTAAATGCTACCCTAGCAGAGCTTTTTAGAGAGATTATTGCAGATTTTCACTGGCATAAAGCTTAACAGAATACAAAATCAAAAGAATATTCATAGAACTACAGACCAGTCAGTCTCACCTCTGTGCCTGGCAAAATCTTGGAGCAAATTCTCCTGGAAGGTATGCTAAGGCACATGAAAACCAACAAGGTGGCTGGTGACAGCCAGCATGGCTTCACTAAGGGGAAATCAAGCCTAAATAATTTGGTTGCCTTCTATGATGGGGCTGCAGAACTGATGGACAGGGGTAGAGCAGTTGACGTCATCTGTCTGGACATATGCCAAGTGTTCGACACTGTCCCGCATGACATCCTTGTCTCTAAATTGGAGAGACATCAATTTGATAGGTGGACCGCTCGGTGGATAAAGAACTGGCTGGATGGCCACACCCAAAGAGTTGTAGTCAATGGCTCAATGTCCAGCTGGAGACCAGTAACGCGTGGTGTCCCTCAGGGATCGGTCGGTGTTGGGACCGGTCTTGCTCAACATCTTTGTCGGTGACATGGACAGTGGGTGGCATGATTTAGTGGGAGGTGTCCCTTCCTATGGCAGGAGGTTGGAACTAGATGATCTTAAGGTCCTTTCCAACCCTAACTATTCTATGATTCTCTGATTTTATGATTGAAGTCTACACAAAACCAAACAGTAATACTTTAGTAACACCTTGAATACATTGATCTGAATATTACTCTGCTTGACTGAAATGACTAACAAAAAATCCAATTTCAGGAAAAAAGAGCTTCAATCAGAAAAAAACAAATATTAGACTGTCAAAGCAAAGTTTTAGAACCCTTAAAAACATAAAAAGACCCTTTTTGTTTTTAAATCTGATTATAACTCCCAAGATATATCAGAAACTGAGTAAACGTCTTCCAATTTTTATTTTCTTTAAAATATTACTTAGCTTTGTTTTGTCAATATAATTTGTGGAACATGGAAACAATTACATACCTAACAGTAGAAATAAGAAAAAATGATCTGCTGATTTATATTTTACAAAAGGAAGCACAACCTTACACAGAAAGATTACCTAGTACATTATAGTTCAATGTCATTAAAACCAAACAAGAACCCCAATAAAACAAAACAAAACCCACCTCAAAACAGCAAAAACCCTTCCAAAAGTCCCAAGATTATGGTTTCTCTGTTAGCATCATTAAACACCTAAGAAATGAATGTGCTTGTAAACAGAATGTTGCAGCATTTTATGTACTTCCTAAGGCACCTATAAAATGAATGTCTGCATCAACTTGTCCAATTTTTTATTTTTTTAATGAAGATATGAAAAAATTCAGCAAGTAGCACCTTTGTAGAGCACCTTGAGATTTGGAGAGTATCTCTGCAGAGTAATGATTGAACTCTCAGTACTTACATTTAGAGAAATATAGTACAACTAGAAGACAGACAAGGTTTCTGTTTGTTCATTCCTTTTAGAATTTTTGTATATTGAGAAGAAAAGGAAGGTAAAGAATATGGAATATGATTGTTCCATCACATAGAAAAGACTGAATCAGATACTTTCCTGGGAAAGAAGCAAAAGTCAGGCTAGGTAGCTGAAGAGGGATAGCTACTGGAAGATAAGTGGTGAGCTCATCGGGTATAGAGCTGCATTACTGTCATTTGCATGGCTTGGGGATAACAGGATGGCAAGCTAAAAGGCAAGTTACTAATGAATATGAAAGAGGAGGAGGAACAGACACTGCAAATCATTTAGGAAGAGAAAGAAATCAATCCAGTAAGATAAAAAATAAACAGGAGAAAATATGAAACTAAAATGAAAATAACAAAAGGAGAACAGTATGCAAGTATATAAAGAGGGGAGAATCAATGAAAAAATATTTGAGAGGGACAAAAAACCCCACAGAAAAGAGGATTTCCAATGTATACTTGCCTATAAAGATATAAAGTCCTTAAAAAGGTAAAGAAGGAAAATGGAAGCGATTCCTTTATAAGAATCAGTGATTAACTTATGCAAATATTGAAAAAAGTAATAAAAGTATCTTTTTATAGAGATATTAGAAAAATCTAATTTTTTTTTTTTTTACTTTCTTTCCATACATCTTTCTTATTGACTGGTTTATTTAATGGTCATTTAGACCACAAAAATGGAGAAAGAATAATTATTCAGTTCAACAAAAGTCTACATTCAACAAAAGCAACCAAGGGTTGGTACTTAATAACAAGCTGCTTGTGGTTCATAAGTAGGATACTGAGATTTTAATTGTGTTTCAGTACATGGGGGTGAACATTAGTGCCGGGGTAAAAACTGTTATTTGGATTGAAACCTGCCATTTGAAATTTAAGGAGTGCTCATCAGGGGTATCACTACAGACTATCCCATTCTTCGCACTGCCTTCACCACTTTATTCCTACAATGCATAATCAATTTGAGATTGCTATTTGAAACTCTGTGAAAAATTACACATACATCTGGAAAATTACCCATACATTATAGGTATGTTATTTTCTAATATGTTTTAATAGACTTTCCAAAAGTTCCTGTAGGAGCAAAACGAGCAATGGAGCTCCTTATGGGGAGATTAAACAAGTCACTTACAAAATGTAATCCAATCTTAGCAGATAAATGAAAGTTCTTATTTGTACTTATTGTTTTGCTACAGCAATAAAGCTTCTAGATGCTACAATGACTGTAAACTTAATGTGTTACACTTAATAAAGCAATCAGTACATTTTGTATATAGTACTTTTAGTTAAACAGTTACGAAAAGTAAATGATGCAAAACACTCCAGAGGGAAATGAAGAAAGAAAATCAAGTAGATGTCTATTGTATGACACAGAACAGATGGGTACATTTAAGTAACTGAAGTGGGATAAGAATCTACAACAGATGCCAGATTGGCCTGCAAGCTAACAGCGTCATACTACGAAGCACAATGGAACAATACAAAACTAAGAAAGCAAAGAGAAGTACATCTTGAGGTAGGTTTTTCATCGTTTCCAAAAGAACTGTTAGATTGCATGCTTTGAAAAGTACAGATACTAGAAGAAAGAAAGAACAGTCCTTTCACATACAGAATGATTTACTAAAAAAACCCCCAAAGAATAAAATCAAACAAAACAAACCTCCCAAAATTTGCAATACTAGAAGTTTTGATGCATTACATTAATGGTTTCCATTGTACACCAATTGCATTCAGCTATGTCCAAATTACTACTTTCCAAAACACAATGGTTTAGAGATGAAACTACAGAGGAATGTAGAAATTGTGACACTCAAGTGCTTTATGTTCTTTGGCTCAAGAATGAAATCTATAAGTCCAAGCTGGGCACAGTTTGAACACCACAAAGAGCACAACTAACCAGAGGGGAACTATAAAGATAGGTATGTATTGAATTTGTGTATCATCACAGGAATTGGCAACCTGTGCAAGATTTGGATTATGAGTCTTTTTGGTTGGGTATAATTGTTTCTCATCTTTCTTCGCTTGTTTTAACAAGGAGGCTGGGAAAAATATCACTCACTTTTTCACATGATGGCCTTCTTGTTCAAGTTAGGATTCAAAACACAAAACTCACTCTAGAAGACAGGTACCAGTAAGATGTCTTACTGGTTATGCAATCTTATAGTAAATCAGAAGCACTCTTAGTGCAGCAGGAACTGAACAAACTAAATAAAAGTGGAAAACTCAGGTCCTTCACTTTTTTTTTTGTCTTACATGTCTACTTTTTTTTTTTAGCAATTTTACAACAACAATAAAATATACCTAACAACCCATTCTCTTCCTCACCGAATAACGACTAGAATTGTTTCTTCTGCAGTTCAGGAAACCAAAAAAAGAAAACCTTTCAAACTATAGCTGTTTGCTATAGCTGTGGCAAAAGAGTTCTCAAAGAAGAAAACTCAGTCTGAAACTTCAATATCAGTTTCCATGTACATGTTAATCAATAAAATGATAATTCTGCTTAAAAATGTGTTAACATAATTTTAGTTGGAGAGTAATCCTGAAGAAGGACCAATCTCATAGTAATCAAGTGAAATCACAGTTTGGCAATAATGAATGGAAAAGCAACGGGTTTTAAAAGCTGCGAGAAGTAGATACCTGTGCAGAAAATTATACACTCTAAAATATTTCTCACAATCCACAAGGCAGAAATATACAAAGAAAAGGAGAATAAAGAATTGTTGAAGGGTTTTTTTAATTATTTTTTTTTAAAATATTCTAATAGCTAAGGGAAGCTCAGGAAAAAAAGTTTAACTAGAGACCATGATTTTTCACCAAAGATAGAATTACCTCGTGCCAGTCATTGCCAGAGACACTACAGACCTAGCTGACCACCACTGGCAAACATATTAGAGTATGAAAGCCCTCTTAAATACACTATTTCAACATTTTTACTTTAAATTGGAGTAGGTTTCCTTTGTCTGACAAGTTTTGTAAAGTTTATAGAATCCAGTGTTTTGAACTGTTTAAACTTCAAGTAGAAATCTGACAGGAATATTTCATTAACACAGAAACAGTGGGAATACCATGAATAAACATATTGTCAATGTATCTATCTTATAAGCATTGTGAGACTTCATGTTCAGAAATGCAACCATAGTTTTCAGAATTCTATTGTTTATAGATTTATCTTGTTGAGTTTGGTAAATCTCTTGACTAGGTTTTTTTTCAGTTTGCTTTTCTTTAAAATCAACATAGTAGTAATAGTTATTTACATCACAGAGGCACCACATATTAGCTAACTGAGTAGAGGTTAAAAAGTTAAGTACTTTAAAGTGGCACTTCTGTTAAAGTAAGCTTTTTCAGTAGAAGTGGAAGACCAGATAAAAATCTCTGAAGCAGACCAAGAGAATTTCACTACAAATTGCATAACTGACCTCCTGTATAAGTGAGGTTAAAACAATTACCAAGGAAGGTCTCAGTTCTATCTTTACACTGCATTTGGGCCACAACAATCCCATACAGTGCTACAGGCTTGGGGAAGAGTTACTGGAAAGCTGCTTGGTGGAAAAAGATCTGGGGGTGTTGACGGACAGCTGAACACGAGCCAGCTTGCACCCAGGCAGCCAAGAAGGCCAACAGCATCCTGGCCTGTATCAGCAATAGTGCGGCCAGCAGGGCCAAAGAAGTGATCATCCCCCTGTACTGGGCGCTGGTGAGGCCATACCTTGAATTGGCCTCATGCTGCGCCAGGAGAGGTTTAGATTGGATATTAGGAAAAATTTCTTCACAGAGAGGGTGATCAGGCATTGGAACAGGCTGCCCAGGGAAGTGCTGGAATCGTCACCCCTGGAAGTGTTCAAAAACCATGTAGGTGAGGCCCACAGTGATTTGGTTTAGTGGTGGTCTTGGCAGTCCTGGGGTAGTGGTTGAAGTTGTGAATCTTAAAGGTCTTTTCTGATATAGTTGATTCTGTGATTCTATGATTCTATGACAGGCAAGATGGGTCCAAAATCCAGGCTGGAATTAAGGCAGAGACATGCAAAACACAGCATCCTGGCCACAGAATAGCTCAGCCAGGGTCGGAGGGCATAAACGGGTCCTGGACCATGGGGAAACCTCTGGGGAAGCTCCAGATTAGGCTGGGCAGGGACAGTCCAGGCTGACAATGCCTGCAGGGACATAACATTTAGATTGTCAGGACTGTTCTGTAAAATTGCTCAACCACTACAGAACCAGTATGAAATAGACAGAAATAGAAAGGCCAGTATTTAAGCCAGTATTTGGAGGTGGGCTTAGGCCATGAGTGTTCACCTGCATGGAGCCACTTGATGGAGGAAAGACAAGTTACTCAGGGCTCCCAATATATCAAAGAAATAAAATTCCTGAGTGTGTATTGAGTCATTTGCTTGAGAAAGCTTTACAACAAAAAGTGGTTCAGAAATAATCATTGTCACTATCAGTTTGAGAAGGGTGTTGATCCCTTTACTGTTTTCACCAGCTAGAGGGCTGAGATGATAACCATGGTTTACCAGCTGGTATTCTTTTAAATACACCTACATGCTAAATTATGCGTCTCCTAACAACAACCCTCAAATTCAGAATTCATCAAACGCTCCCTTTAGTTACTTTGCTGCATCAAGATATCATACATATCTGGATGTCTTATTTGATAAATGTGATACACTTATCTAAATGAGGATTCTATGCAGCCTTTGAACAACTTTGTCATAACAAAGGGTGTGTAAAGTATCCCCACCTTTTCCTCATATGTTGAAGGACTTGAAAGAAAAGGTGGCTATCAGGAAGAAGAAAGAGCACTGAACAGGGATGTCTGTGAAAAGATGGAGAACCAGGTCTGTTCTGGAAATGTCAGTACGCTTGGGCCATTCTGTGTCGTGTAACAGTTCACTGCTTTTCTGACATCTATACCGTTATTCTGCTGTGACAAACACTCAAGCTACCTCCCTCTTCTTAGCCAGCTTCTCTTATTACCTCCTGCCTGTTAATCCACCTCGGTGCCTTTCCCTCCAGCTTCAACCTTTAAATCCCAACTTTGCTTAGCCCTGTCTTTCAGGTCTCACCCTTTGTCATAATTTCATCTTCCCCCTTAGGAAACAAATCCAATCATAATTTTTTTTTTTCCTTTTCCTCTTTAATTTGTGTTCAGTTTGTTCTTCTGATTAATAACCAACTCTTTGCTCTGTGATTATGTTATGTCTGACAACAGATCCGCAAGCCACAGATCTTAGCTCAGCATTATCACGGTGCAAGTCCGAAGTGCTTACACAGCCACCTCCCCTCTTCTCCCACCCTGCCAACATCCTCCATCCCTATTGCCCAGCACCTCCATTTCTGTGTCTAATCGCTGTTTGGACTTTTTCCTGAGGAAAAGCCAGTATCAATAAGGAGCACCTACTCTGGGGAAGTAGGGGCCTTTTCATTTAACTCTTTCAGAATCAGCCTAGCAAGAGAAACGCCTCCTTCCTCGCACTCACCGTCAGAACGAACCAACAGCAAACCCATACTCGTACCAGCCAACTAAGGGCTTCCCATACCTGCCGACTTGGGCTGCATCTGCCCCGGGGCAGCCTGTCCCCACCTCGACCCCCGCCTGCTGCTCTATGTCCGACCTCACACCACGAGAGGGAGCAGTTTGTTCAGGTTGTTGGCGAAACCTCATTTCCCCTGTACGGAGGCGAAGCGAACGAATGCTGTTTCCCGTCTACAGAGCCTCCTCCAAGCCCGTTTACCCCGAAAGCGTTTTTGTAGTAACATTTTGTGGTTTACCATGCAATGCCATTTTGAAAAAATTCATACAGTTATTATTCACTTACAGGAATTTTTAGAAGGAATATCTAAAATGTAATTTGAGACTAATTCGTTGTTTATTCACCCAGTTATAGAGTCATTTATTCTGAGGGAAATAAAAGATGTCAGTGTAAGACATATGTAAAATTTTCTGTTTGCAGTGGATATCATTCTCCTCATCAATGTAAGTCCCAGCCGCATTAATTTCAAAACTCTATTGCAATAGCATAGGCAGACACAAGATGCTTTTTCACAGGTTTGTAGGCAAAGCACACAAAATAAATAGTGTTGATAAAATCCTAAAATAATGACTTTTATAAGTCGCTACTGGAACACCTCAATCGAAATTTAAGTACTGACATAAAGACAGATGCAAGCCTCTGATAATAATTTTAATCTTAACGACCCAATGTTGCATGATGGTAGGCATAGCTAAATCTAGTTTTACTGGGTGTTTCTGTTTATACCATAAAAGGTAGTACCTATAGCCAGGTAGGGATATGTGGATTGTGAACCCTGCTTTACCCCTGGCCTCAGCTCAATTTATAACGCAAAGCATATGTGCCTCCCAGGAGGTACTGCGCTAGCCATTGATTTTAAAAGGCTTCCCTGCTCCACAGAAGTCTGTATGCAAGTTTTCCCAAAGATGGATATAGTTGCTGTTCTGACAGTACAATTATCTGGGTTATTTCTGTCTCTTACCCGAGTTACCCTAAAGAGTTATGGTTATGTACAAAAGAAGCAAATGTGCTCAACTACTATAAGCTCACTTATGATTTACATATGCCAGGCTTCTCTGTTGGATCTTGGAGTCTTCACTCTGTTTTCACTTGCAAGTTTCACCAAAACAACAACTGAATGAGGTATTCACTGTTTGGCTTCTACAGCCACAAAAATGTCTTTCAGTTAACAGCTGGAGTGACTATCTCTATATCTTGATAATAATCAGAATTGGCTTCTCATGTAGTATTTTCTTCTGTTCTTGTTCAGCTACAAGAATGTCAGAAATGCAGGATCAAATGCATGACTGACTGGATGATCTACCTAATGTGACAGCTACAATATACCTCCTACAAGGTAGGAGAAAAGAGATGCACGCAAAAAAGAGTGTCAAATACCCTGAGAGAAGAAAAACGTGATTTTCTGCTCCAGTACTTGGTATTTTGATCTCTGCAATGAAGGCTGCTTATATACTTTACTTACCGGACTAAAACATTGCTCTGTTTAAAATGCAGGTTGTTGGATTCCTACCTTGAGAGAGAACTTCTGTCTGTGAACCCCAGGACCATGGCCCTGAGGACACTGTTAGCCTTGACTGTCCCTGCCGGGCCTCCCCTGGGGCTTCACCCCACACTAGCCCATGGCTCAGGACACCGTTCCAGCTCAGCACAGTTCATAAGTCCCTGCCCCAGTGACACCACAGTTGCGCCTGATCCTATCCCTGTCTCTGACCCCATGTTCTGCTGTTTCTAACTGAGTCTCCTGGATTGGCCCTGCATCTGGTTTATCTCCTCACATTGTCTGCCTCAGCTCCCAGCTCCTCCTCCCTTGTGGAGCAGCCCTGTGCTTGCTGCTTCCTGACATCCAGTTTGTCACAGGTGCCTCCTGGCAGCCCAGTTGTGTAAAGACTGCACAAATTGCATTTCCTTGAGGAAACTCTAACTTAAGCCATCAGGTTTACCTGAGAGCTTGCTCTCTGCTCAAGGCACTCATGACATTGGTACCACTGCTCTGCTTTCAGGTTCAAACTGGGTCACATGAGGCCACTTGCAGAAGCACGTGCATCTGTACTTTAGCAGACTTAGCCTTGCAATTATAACTCTCCTAACTGTGTCACCGCACAGTCAAAACAGAGAAAGGACAACATAGACACCCACCACAAATCTGTCTAACAGGAGCAACTGTTCCCAACACCTATCTGTTGTTGCTGCCACTCCTGTCCTGGAAACTGACTGAGGGAAAGCCTGGGGGTTCATTGCAGGGGAGAAATTTATGGGGTCATGTGGTTGTCTTCCTACTGCTCTAGATTGCAGCACTCATTTATGTACCTTGCCTCACCTTTTGCAACCTCTTCCAATGAAGGGCATTTCTAGGTCAGGAACTGACTGAAAGGAGATATTCTGAGGATCTCTGGTGATTGACATGGTCATGGAAAAGAGTTTAAACCTGCATAAATTACAGCAGCTCTAGTTCTATACAGCCACCTTTCCTAGTCCTCTTTATTGCTTCAACTTGGAGGCACTAGATTTAAAACTGTCTGCCTCTCATACTTTACTGTGCTATATGTGCCAAGCACAAACTGCAAATGACTTGTGGAGAGACAAATTAAATAACTATGTTTGAGACAGCTAAAGATGAAAATATTTTTAAACTTGGAGATGGAAGCGGCTCTCCCAGAACATAAGAGCTAGGTAATACTCATGCCTCAAAACCATTATTTCTCAACTAACCACCAGACATGTCAATAGCATGACCACTCTCATGTACAAAAACACTCCTCTGCTTCCAATCAAGAGTAAGTTGTGGAGATTTCTCTGAAATTGAAATGTTAGCAGTAGACAGATCATCACAGAAAGGACCCAGTGCTTTAGACAAGTGAATGCAAGTGTGAGCAGCTACATGGTGAGCTATGTGACCACACCTAGATGACCCGTCCTTTCCATGAGATGGGTACATTCTCAAAGCACGCACCATGCATTCAGCCGCAGGATTCTCCGTGTTGGAGCAAGACATGCTGTCTGCTTCCTGAATGCTTCTTTGAAATGCTACACTACTTTGATATTTTTATTTTCATGTTTTTACGTGCCAAGTTTAGTTATCAGAGAGGGTGAGTGAAAGTACTTGAGCTTTAAATAAGCCCTGTAATGTACACTACCAGCTGTTTGTAGCTGAATGATAGAAGATCTGTAGCCAGGCTGTACCTTTTGCCTTTATGGGGTGAATTCTGTAGGTACTACAATTGAAAGAACATATGGAGAGTCCTGACATATGGCAGGATCAAGGTTGTTACAGTGCATAAATCAAACACTTGCACACACAAAATTGTTCAAGCTTTAAGAAAAAAGACTTCAGAAAGAAAAAGATGAAGGCCAGTGGCAGCTGTGGAGATCCAGAAGCCGATAACTGATTGCGCTCTAGCATAGATGTACCAGATATTCCCTGCTTTATCAGCTGCAGTTCAATGATTAGTGTAACCGAATGGATTCATATAATGGAGGTAAATGCTGCTTTTGCTTGCCCAGCAGCTAATATTTGTTTAGAGAGAGGTAACAGCCTGGCGACAGGCACTATTGTCACCGCACCACTGGTCTGTCCTTCAGAGAAGATGAGTTAATTGCAGCAACATATGACCATGCATACAGCACCTCCAGTGTCTATCTAGTGAGTTAAAAAGCTGAGAAAGAACTTTGCAGTTGGACAAGGAGGGCATCTTTTCTCATTAAAATCACTGAAAGAGGCCCCAGTGCTGCCAGGTTGACACAAAGCTCACAGGACAAGCAGCCTGTTTGAGGGGAAAGTTGTAACTTTCTATAAGGAGTACATTCCTCAGTGTATTACCTGATAGGACTTCTGTGAAGAGACATAGGATTTTACTTCTGATAAATGAAGTTCATAGATGCCATCTTGTATTGACCCCATCTGCTCTGTAGTCTCAAGCAAACTTGAGTATTTTAACTTATCAGTCAGGAAAACAAGGCCAATACCACAGCTGGAAGTAAGTCTCAGTTTGGTAATTTTATCCTGAATTCCATGAGCTCCATAAGCCTGGGGCAGAGCTGTTAATAAGCAAAGGTTGAAAGCCAAGTCATTACAGGGGTTTTGTTTCAAACATGGTAGCCACTGCAGTAGCAGAAGGGCTTTCAAGCAGGTATTTCTTTTATCTGAGAAAGTAAATTGGGCAATGGCATAGTAAAATACAGTTCTCAGGCAGCAGAATGATGAAATTTTAAGAGATTAGCTCTTCTTTATACTCTCCCTGTCTACTCTCTCTTTCCTTCCCTTACAAAACCAGCACTTTGACTTCTCAACAGAGAGGCTCAGCAGAGAGTACTCAGCATGGCTAGAGTGGGAGTTTATACCAGCTTTCACCAATGCAAAGTGAATGTTAAAGATCTGCAGGAATTCATAATGTAAGTAAAACCAAGTCATAATCAAAACCCAAAATCACCACAGTCACCTTGCTTTTCAGTCTTTCATGCGATTATTTCATCTGCACAACATTAGGTCTCTGTGATAAGGCAGAAACCTTTCCTGCTCATAAACACCCATGTGTTGTAAATTCTAGTCAAGCCAAATAGATTAGTAAAATCATAATGCGGTCTAGGCTCCTGTGCAGTGCAAGGATCATAAAAAGCATAAAGATGTGTGATGTCCCTATAGCGGGAATAAAAGACCCTAAGAGGCAACAAGGCTGGATTTTGTGGGAGCTGTTCTCCCCTGTTGTATTGGTAGCTAATGACAGCAAAGTTGGCTCAGTCACCTTCTACTGTTTGTCCCAAGATAGCCAGCACGACCAAAATTATGCATCAGGGAGGACATACTGGTGCCAGAACTGCACCCAGAGCAGATGATTTCCTCTTTGCAGAAAGAGAAGGATGTTGGAGGGGCTATCAGATCAGTTCATTAAAAAACTTACCTACACCAAGTTTTTTGTCAAAGAAGCCATCAGTACCAAGAATAAAAATCCTTACTGCTGCATTTAGAAAGAAAAGCTGACCAGAGCATATTGGGGTAGTCACATTATGAGTAAATATTGGTTTTCCACAACAGATGCAATAGACTTGCTTTTGAGAACTTCATGGTGAATTTGCAGTGTTGTGTAATGAATACAGTGCATAGTCATGTGCATGATCTGAAGCTCCAGTCTTGTTCAGTCTACAATCTACACCTGGTTTTCTTGTTCTGCCACACCTGCTCAATGCCTGTGTCTTCTGTTTGTAGAAGTTAGCAACATAACTTAAACTAAAATCCTGCTGCCTCCTTTTCTTTTTTTCTACATGTTATTTTTTTTAAAGCCTGTTTTTAAGGAGAAGTTACTATGTATTCTGGCCTGAACAATTAAGCCTCTAAGCAGAGATGAAATGCCATATTAGAGGACAAAAGCATAAACTTTCCCCTGTTGCTTTCTCAAACACTTTCTTCTATCTATAGAAGCAAGCACTTGCTAGCCTTTTCTATAGCATAATTTTGAAAATCTTTGCCTTTCTCACAGACCAACTAACCTGCAGCAAGCAATTTCTTTTACAGCCACAAATCAATTTAGTTACAAGAGCCACTAGATGCCCCAACCGGGTAAAGAAACAGGAAGCTTGAAGGAAGACTGTCTTCTTCTGTTTCTTGTAACCACTGACATTCGTGAAGCTGTTTTCAGCACAAACTGCAAAGGCACTTTTTGCTGATATGGCTCATTCCTATTGCCATGCAATAAATAAAAGATGCTAGAGATTTCCCTCCACTCTTTTCAGTCTTCTTACACCAAAAGTTTTACCTATGATACTCAGTAAACAACAGGAATGTTGAGTCCTGCAGTTCTTCTCCGAGGAACAGTGAGAAGAATATATTGCATATTCCTGCACCATTATAACAGAAAGGCTGAACTAGACAGGTTTTACCAGGGTATTATGGAGTTAATATTGCAAACAAAAAAATAAACATCAGCAGTTTGACTTCAGGTTGCTTTCTACTTGGTTGCTTAATTATCAGTTTCAGAATCTATGTCCAATCCAAGTTTATTGGTTACTGAGACCTTTCAAAATAAAGCGCCTGAATATAATATTTTTCTTCTTCCTCCAAACAAAAAACTCCAAAAAGGTATCTGTTTTGAAATAGTGGGGAAAATAGACCATAAACTGAAATGAGTGCCTTAGCCAGTTTTCTCTGACAATCTGAATTGCACAGCCTTCACAAAAAAAGGAGCAAGAGGAGCAAAATAAACTTCTTGAAATGCAAGATTTCAGCTTGGACTAGAGACACATTATAGCATATTACAAAAGCTGTTTTGATGGAGCCTTGGGAGATTTCTAGTTCTGTCTTCTTCTTAAAGTAGGACAATCATTAACACTAAATTAAGCCCATCATGGTTTCGTCTGTCTGAGTCTTGAAACCTTCTAAGAGTGGAGACTCTGCAGGATCTCTCATAGCTTCTTCTAGTGCTGCACTGCAATCTTGGTGAGGAATATTTTCCTAATGTCTTATTTGAACCTCCCAAATCACAAAATATGTCACTTACCCTTGTCTGCTTTGTGCATGCTATTGTGAAGAGAAACCTGGCTTTGTCATCTTCATAACCTTAATTGAAGTAGTCAATAGGCTATTCAATCTCCCCTTCATGTCTTCTTCACCAGACTGAACAAGCCCAGAACCCTCTATTTTACCTCATAGCAAAATGTCAGAGAAAGGGTAGATGGATGAATCAGGAGACAGCCTAGTAACAAACATGGAAAGGACTGAAATACTAAAATCCTATTTTGTTTCTGTCTTCAAAGACAAAATCTGCTCCCAGAGCAATGTGTGGACCAGTGCAATAGTTGGAAGGAGGCTGTGGGTAGGGGGCACAACAGTTTAGTTTTGTTTACCTACAGAAGTAAGTATTGTATTCAGTAGAGAAGCTAGTATTCATACTAGGCTACCTGCAGTTCAGTCCATGGGAGGAGGTAGGTGCTGAGAAAGATGGCTGGTGTGATTGTGATGCCTCTGTCCAGGGAAAATAACGACAATCAGGAAAGGCAGCTTCTCTTTGTTTCCGCTTCTTGTACACTCCTTTTTTGTGTGTTTAAGTTCATTGAGAAGCTCCTGTATTAGCCAACCAAGGTCCCTGCCAGAATTCCCGGTCTTCCTGTACAACAGGGTGGTTTGTTCCTGAGCTCTTAAAAAGTTTCCTTTAAAAATTAGCCAGCTTTCCTGGGCACCTTTCCCCTTCATGGCTGTTTCCCAGGGCACTTTGCCTAGTAATTCCCTAAAAATAAGCCAAAGTCTGCTATCCTGACATCCAGAGTCCAAACCCTGCTGCTTTCCTCCCCAGCCTTCCTTTGGATCCTGAGCTCAATCATCCTGTGGTTACTGCAACGCAAGCTGCCAACCGTGACTACATTTTCCACTAGCTCTTCACAGTTTGCGAGCAGTAGGTCTGGTAGAACATTACCTATGGTTGAGCCTCCAACATTTCTGTTATGAAATTATCACCAACTCAATCTAGGGTTTTCCTGGAATGGTTACATAATGCTGTGTTATCAGTATCTAGAGGCCTGAAAACACATGAGGATGAAAGCCTAAAGCCCAGGAGACCTTTACCAGTCATTTTAGCCTCATCTGCTATGTCCTCTTGGTCAGGTAGTTCTTACAGACTCATCATTCTGTTCTTGACCATGCCTGACCATTGGCTTCAGTCTTTGTTCACAAGGGATTTATGTTATACAAGAGAAGAATACAGGATCTGCATTCAAGTTGTCCAGTGTTGATGTTTGTTTATAGCTAGCTTACTGTTCACTTACACAAGTTATGCAAAATATTCTGTGTTAAATGTTGTTTCACATTTTGGAGGGAAAAGAAATCTAGTACCTGTCCTTCTTACCCTTCTGCAGACAGGGGTGGATGCAGTTGTGATCTGAAAGGAGACAGTGCAGCTGTTTCCCATGACATGGCTCACAAGAACAGACAATGTGTGAAATAGGCCACCAGAAAAGCCACAGCATTCAGATCCAGTTTTCTACCCACACCTGCATTGAAAAAATACAGGAATGATTACAACAGCAATGACTTCACCTGCACTGCAATACCACAGTTTGCTGCATATATGACTGTTTAGGCTGAGGAAGAGCAGAAGAGAACTTGCTCTCAACTTCAAAGTAGTAAACACATTCCTTTAACGTAGGAAACTCTCATAAAAATGTAAATATATTCTATTTTCCACTGTATTCAGTAGTGCCTATATACATACAGCAATGCAGTTCACTGCAATCTTTTATAGGGCTCCAGCCAAGCTAAATGTTTTTGAAATGCTAATGAACACAATGAACCAATTCTTCATAACCCAGGACACTGCTATGAACTCAACAATGGAAAGCATCTTTAGGAAAGGCTTATTATCCTCCTTTACATTGGAAACACATTAGATTTGGGCTGTAGAGCTTTTGAGTGCAAATCCAGAGTCACCTTCAGGTTAGTACTCATGTGGATTTTGTTGTATGCTTGATTATCTATAAAGCAGCTAATTTAAAGTGTATTTCAGCTACAAGCAAGGAAAATTGCATGTTTAGTCCATGTTATAAACTGTGAGACTGTACGTGGCTTGCAGATCCCTCTTGAATTTGTGATGCCATAATCTTGAACAGTGCCTGGTTTCCTGACTACCACAAATAGGAATGCAGCACCCTTACGGAAAGGGTATTATATATATGTGTGAATAAGCAGGTATTCCCTGAAAAGTTAAGAATCACTACTGAAAATGCATTTTAGATTGCTTTGGATTTATTGTCTTAGACTTAGAGTGAATGATACCTGCGGAGAATGCCTGTTTTCTGCATTTGTTATTTGTTGACAAGCGCAAGAATTCATACTGTGACAAGAAAAAGAGCTTTCTGGAGTCCAGGACACAGGACAATGTTGACAGTGCCAGTCTTGACACTCCATATGCATCAAGGTTTGTACGCAAAATACAGTGTCTGTAAGCAGAAATGCAAAGTCTACCCCAGGGACATCAGAAAGTGCTCACGTAAGCATCCTGAATGCCTTGGGTTTAGGACAAACTTTGGACACATCTTTAGGTAGAGAGTGAAGTCAGGAGGCCAGAAGTTATTAAGGGCATGTTAAGAGCATCTCTCTTGTGGAACATGTACATAGTAAGTCAACGTCTCACAGAAACGAGACCAGATGTGTTGCACAAAGGTAGCATGGCCTGATTTTACTGCACACGTGCTCTGCAGTTGCTGTGTGCACATGCAGCAAAACGTGCGTGGTAGACACTGAACATCAGCTACAGGGATCTGAAAAACAAACTTCCACTTGTTACAGTAACTTCGATTGCTCACAGAGTTCCTTGTTTTCTTGCACAAAGCCGTTTCTCTTGATACTGTTAATCTAGCAAGGCCAGCAGGAGGATCACTTCCTTCAAACACTGTGAAGCTCCCTAGTGCATAATTCTCACAGCTTTTCAATTGGCTTCTGCATTTTGGGTGAGATCACAAAGTGCTACAAACTTCTGTGCAACAAATATCACCCAATGTTGTGGAAGGAGTTCAAGGCAATGTATCTCTGCTTAGACTTTTGGCTTTCTGCAGGATGTGAACACTCCTCAATAGGGTCTTAAGCAAAATGCGTTTGGTCCCCTCTTTGAGAAAGCAGACATAACTTGCAGGTTACCTCCCTGGGGATAAACAAATTATCACTGTTTGCAGCAGTGGTGTGCCCTGCTCTGATGGAAACCAAGGAGACACCTAGATGATTTAATCCTCGCGACAAGTATCCTGGAAAAGTGCAGATCAGCACCATTCTATGCAGCAGGCATTGCTAGAAATGGTGTTATCAGAAAGCTTTTTGTTTCTGCTCATTTACCAAACAAAAAAATCAAGTAGAAAGAATGACATCAGGGACAGTTTTGACCAGAGGAGAATGACTCATCTCAACTATTTGCAATCTGAGCAATCTTTTGAAGGAGTAGCATGTTTATCCTCAGGTCCCCAAAAATACCAATTACTGATTCCAGATTTCCCTGTTTGAATCTGATACCTCTTGTTCTCTATTTTAAGCTCATGCAAGTGGGAACAAAACCAGCTCTCAAGTAATTCAAACATCCTGGGCTGCCTGCTGTGATGAGCAGTGGTCCTGTGCTTCTAACAGGATTTGATAGCTAATTATAACTCAATTTTGGCAGTACTACAGAATGTGCCCAGATGAATATTGTCTACCTGTCCTGGGCACTTGCTATGCCCAGTCTTACCCTGTTATCTTGGAGTGGGACTCCTGGAAAATGATTGTTCTGCCCACTCAACCTTCCACATACAGAAGTAAACAACAGTTCCCATTTTTTACTTCTTGGCCAAATGAAAGCTGTAGTGCATAGTTTGTAAAACCAGGAGCATTGGCCACAGAACATTTTCTGCCTTTCCTCCCAAGAATCCTAGAATCATAGAATATCTCCAGTTGGAAGTGACCCAGAAGGATCATGGAGTGCAACACCCTGCTCCTCCCAGGACTACCTAAACCAAAACCATATGAATAACAAAATTGTCCAGACACTCCTTGAACTCTGACAGGATTTGTGCTGTGACTGCTTCCTTGGGGAGCCTGTTCCAGTTACTGCCTGCCCTCTCAGCAAAGAACCTCTTCCTAATGATCAACCTGAACTTCCCCTGATGCAGCTTTGCACCTTTTCTTCACATCCTATCACTGGTCCCCAGAAAGAGGAGATCAGCACCTTTCTCTTCCCCTGCTCCCCTTGAGGAAGCTGTAGATTGCCATAAGGTCCCCCTCAGCATTCTCTTCTCCAGGCTGAACAAGCCAAGTGACCTCAGCTGCTCCACAGATCCTTCCCTAAAACTATAACTGGAATTAGCTGAGGAAGAAAGTTCTGGAGGCAGTGCAGCTTTCCATAGGGTAGAGAGACTGGGAGACATCTCATTTTGCCAGCCAAAATCACTGATTAATAGCTAACCTGAACGAAGTCAGAACAACAGATTTATTCAGAATCTGACTGTCATAGCAAGAAGAGAGCCATATTATTTTTTTTTTTACAATTAAAAATATTCAGGTTTTCCTACAATGGTTGTTAGCCCTGCTGTTGGAAGTGTATTGTACATTACAAGAACATGGTGTTTATAGTCAGTCTCTCAACAGCTTTATAATTTTACCCCAACTAATAGTCACCAGAATGAAATGAAATCTGAGCAAGGGCATAATAGTACATTCACTAATAGAACAGGAGTCTATTTGGGAAGTGTAAAACATCTGAAATTTCTCAATTGTCTTTAAAAATTGGAACATAGTGTGTTATTTTTGTTGACATTTGTTGTGCTTCTAGTGAACAAATAGGCTGAAAGGATACTAACAGGAAATTCTGTTCGCAAGATAAGCAGCTGTTGGCCCCCAAAGCTTCAGAAGTTCATAGGGGCCAAAAAAAAGTCTTTCTGTGTCTCACATAATGAATAGTCAGCATTCCACATCGGCCAAAGGAAATGCTTTGGGGGCAGTTTTTACAGATGCAATCACATCTTGTGTTTGTGTGAAGAAGGACAGAGCTTGCTATTTGTCTGTGGAATAACAGTTTCAAAGGTTATGTTTCACCACAAAAATCTTGAACTGTTGTCATTCCAAAATGCTTCAGAACTAGCTTATTTTGTAACTTACTGTTTAATTTCTGGAGAGAGACTTGGTCCAGAACATGTCATTGTTTTCAAATTGGAAACCCCCATTATTTCAATGCACATTTCTTGAAAAGTGTTCTGGTCTGGTTTATAATCACCTACAAAGCAGCTAACAGAGAACTGCTTCAGTCTTTGGTCTTCTGTTGTGACCCACAGATGCTACAGATTTCAAGTATACTCACAAAGGAAAGAGTAGCAAAAGAACATCAGTAGCAGACCATGTGATCCTTTAGGAAGATCAAAGATCATAAAATGGATATGCCCTCATCAAATTTCCCAGTGCTGTGCAGTGAGATACATCTTCAGCTGATGAAGATGGCATAACTTTATTTATTACTGCTATGCTATTTTACATCTGCTAAAGTGACAGACCTGGTGAGTCACTGGTAATTCTGGGAAAATTCCATGCTTCTTCGGAAATGCTTGTTCTTGGAAAAGTGGTGCTGGATATTTTGATTTAAAGCATGTCCAATGACTGTCCTTCATAGCAAGCAAGTGGTAAATTTTATATTAGACATTATTATTTCATATGAAAACATTAAAATAAAAATGAAAACTGAGCAAGTTACTGCATGTTCTATATGATCTATTTGTAGAAGAAGGGTGGTGAAACTTTAGAGCTCTGAATTCCTTCCAGTGGAAAAAAAAAGAAGCTCTAAGGAGCTTGGCAGTCATGAAATCCTAATCCAAAAGTGCCAGAGAAGTAGTAAGCCATGATCCTTACAGGGATATTGACATAATGACTTCAAACCCTTCGCAAGTCCAGTGACAGAAAACGTGGAAGGCCTTCAATCAAGCTTTTTTTTAGTTGTCTTCAACATATAAGAGATAAATTACAATGTTTGTGTTCTGCTAAACTTTGGTAGTATAACAATGCAGTCTGATCCCTTTGTGTGTTTTCTCTCCATGCTCTAGGGTAGAATAAGTTTTACTTGTGGTGTACAAGAAATGTATATTTAGATGCCTCTATGACAAATACAATATGTAACTGTGCTGTGATGAGAACTCCACTAGTTCTCAGCAAGCATAGGGTGGATTTGTTTTCTCAAGCAAATACAATGGCCTTAACTGCAGTTATATACAAGCATTAGGTTATTGAGTTTGAGTGATGAAGTATAGTAGGAAACAGCCTAGACAAGACAGAATATGTACAAAATACAACACTAAGTGCTTGCACAAACACTGTGATTCGTAAGCTGAAAATGTCCTCAAGAGTTATTGAACAACAGAGGACCATGCAGCTGCTCTATGTTGCATATAGGGACCAGGGCTTTTTTTGCATTGAGCTTGTTCTGGGCCATGGCAATTCCAAACTGACAGGCACTTCAGCTGTCTTGGACCAGAACAGATCAAGTAGGTCTAGCCCTTTCTTCTGATTTCTCCCACTATGTATCCCCAGAAGGTGCAGATGTAACTGATGTTGGAAATGACACTATGAAATGGGAATAAACATTTTTTCAGAAACATCTTGGTATCAACATGGCAAATGATGCTTTCTTTCCCCTGTATCTAGCAGGTTGTTTTCTTCGTAATGCATAAAGTGCACAGAAGTAGAAACAAGTTGTGACATTCATATACACTGATTCCTGTCCTCCCATTTGAAAATGCTTTCTCTGGAAAAAGTTGAATAGTTTTATTTTCTTCTGCTGCTGTTTTAGTTTTGGGTTTGGTTTGTTTTTTTATAAAATGTTCTTTTCAAAATGGAAATAGATGTTTCAATTTCAGTTTAGCTTGAAAACTGTATTTTGTTGCAAGAGAAGACATTCTTTGAATTTTGTTATGTTTATGTGCATATGCATTTCATTAATGTGCATTTGTATAGAAAAGCTTACATAAAATTTCACTAGCTAAAAGTCACTGCAATGCTTCAGAAATATATTTAAATGTCTAGTCTACAGGAAACTTGAATTTCCCCTGGATCACATTCCAAATTAACCACCTATGTTTTTCAATGAGCACCCTTCAAGACTGAACTGCTGCCCTAGGTCATGCCTCACTGAGCTTGGACAGAAATTACGTCTTTTTTTCATCCCCTTTTCCCTGACCTGGGCATTTGTGCTGCTTTCACAAGTTTCTTTGGAGGCAGTACTTGGGTAAACTGAAGTTCCTGCCTCCCCATTGCTAAAAAGCAGCCCTCTGGATTTAGCTGAATACTAGCACTCCTGCTACAGTTTTACAGCAGTCTCACTGGATTAAGTCATTAGGCTCTTATACTTTAATTTATAACACTTTTTTCATTTGTGTCTATACACAAAAAGTTCTGATGTTTTTTGTTCCCTAAGCAGAAAGGATGAGCTTCCCCAAGGGTCCCACAGAAATGGTAAGACTCATGTTCTGTTCAATGAGAAAATCCACCCTGGCCTGTCTCTGGGACCCAAACACGTAACTGAGAATATCACACTTAGCTGAGCTATTGTCACAGGCTGCCTGCCAGTACTGTTGCAGAAAATGCTCAAGTTCAGCTTTCCAAGCTGTCTTTCGAATTCATACAGACAGCTGCTAAGAAGCTTTTTTAAGCAACAGCAAGTCTGAGATTTACTGAGACAGAAGGGGAAGGTAGCTGGTTTTAGTTACCAGAGGTAATTTACTTATCACCAGGTATTCCCTGCTAGGTGTGGAGACACCACCAGAGAAACAGTGTGCTGCAGATTTCATGGAGATACACTAGTGCTTGCTTTGCTGTCCTTATGCATATTTACCTGTGTTCATACCGTCTTCTTTCTTCACACTAGAATCCAGAATATTTGTGAGGCAGCACGCTTCAGCCTGCAATGGAACACCCAGAGACAAGGCGGCTTTCCCTCCCCTTTAGTTATTTATTCTCGAAAATCAATCTGGTATTCTGAAGGGTAAATTTTCACTTCAGTATGGCATCAGCCCTGTCATCACTCCATGCATTGTCACTGAGCTAACCCATACCATGCAACATCCTCAGCCTTCCTTTCTCAGCAGACCTTTGTAAATACAGTTAGCTAGATGATACCATTTGCTCCAACTCATGAGTCATATAACTTTTCTGCATCTGCTTATTAAGCCAACCACCTCAAAAGATTTCATTTTCCCCATCCTTTCCCCTAAGTGATTAGTTACACACAAGCGAAACAGTCTGATGTTTTGTTGTTTGCAGGTTGCTTCACCTTGCATATTTGAAAAATCCTGCCCGAGTTGCCTATAGAAATACCTGCTGTTTAATCATCTGGTATTAGAACAGAAAAATAGTTGAAGCTGTGAGGCTTTTTGTGATGTAGTTAGAATTACAGTTTGAGATCCAGCTGCTCTCCTACTTCCCTATCCCTTTTCCTATTGCTCATAATTCAAATTCCTTTGGCTTCAATTTTCCACAGTTGACCTCAGACAAAAAGTGATGACGTTGGACATCTGAGTAAGATCTGTTGAGCCATTTTTGAATAGTCAATTCAAGTGTGAAAAAACACTGCCATGAGCTCTGACCAAATATAAATAAACAGAGGGAAAAATTAGAGCTTTTTTATTTTGTTTTCTCTGTAGAGGTCACTAAAGAAAGTATCTCAAGTTTTTTCAGCTTGATGCAGAAGGTTAGAATGGGAAATTTTGGCACCCACTCTAAAGTAGCAGCTCTCCAGTCCAGACTCATATCCCTTACTTTTCCCTGGTTCTACAGCAGGGTTCCAAAATTGTACCCATAGGTGCCTGTGGGTACACACATAACGGCCATCACTCAATGTGTGCTGCCTGTGCTGACAGCAGCAGAATCTCGGTTTCCTCCGTGCTCGATGGAAGTTTACCACTGTGTTAAAAAAGGAAACCCAAAGCAATGTGCTGTTTTCTGTTCCAAGCAAGCTTTGCTGATCCAAACAAAGTGTCTGAAGGGAAGACAGAGCAAGGACAGTACCTGGCAAGGTCTCCCTCTGAAGGCCTATCTAGAGCTGTACCCCTGGAGATCCAGAGGAGGTGCTTGATGGCTAAAGAAAGGCATATGCAGCTTCAGAAAAAAGGCCAAAAAGTCATCCTAAAGAACTACAGGCAAATTGGTCTCACTTTGATGGCCCCTGGGAAGACGATTAAGCATGGATTTGCCCAGGGTAAATTATGCCTGACCCGCCTAATTGCTTCCTGTGACCAGAATCTCAGGTTCTGGACAAAGGCAGAGCACTGCAGGTCATTTGTCTTGACTTCAGGTATTCAACAGTTTTACAACAATATTCTTGTATCCATCCAAACTACCCTAGTTAGGATGCTACAGTTTGGATGGATGGATGGATGGATGGATGGATGGATGGATGGATGGATGAATGAGTAATCATCCATCTAAAAACTCCTTCATTAGGCTTATAAGGGTAGGAGTTAATGGGTCATACTTCGTAAGCCAGCAAGAAGTGAAGCACTGTGGGGCTTTTCCTGCAACCTGTCCTGCTTAACATCTTTATCAGTGGCCTAACTATACCTTCATCCAGTTTGTAAATGACACCAAATAGGGCTAAAATTGTTGATACTTTCACAGTCAGAGATGCCATCCATCAGGACCTAGGCAGATTGGAGGAATGAGCCAGCAGAAACCAGCTGAAATTCATCAAAGACAAACACCAATTCCTGCTTCTGAGCAGGAAGTTCTGGTACAAGAGCACAGACTGGTCCCTGCCTGGCTGGATGGCTAACAAGGAAAAGTAAGCATTTAAGTACTTAGGAATAGTGCAGGATCAATGCTTTCACCTTCAAAATGAGGTTTACAAAGAAAAGTTATTTCAGTAAGAGGTGTATTTGCAAATAAATCTAACAAAACTTTTGATGTAGCACAGCACAAAGCTATCTACAGTGTGTGGTAAGTTTTACTACTCTCATACAGTACAAAACATAACTGAGTCATAATGGTGGTATGTGATGTAACAATTAGGTGGTGTGAATCTTACCTACTTTTCCTTAACCCAAGAACATCAAAGGACAATTAATAAAGTGTTAAAGTCTCTGTATCTAGGATATCAATTTGTTTTCTCTTATTTCTTCTTGTTATGCTGGACTTAAACACAAGGCATTTTATGATAAAAGCAAGAAAAATGGGAAAAATATCTGAATACATCATTAAGTGAAAAATAAGTTTGATTTTTGTATTTGACAGTATTAAGAGGCTTATTCTTAAATGAACTTACATTGGCATATAGGTCCTCAATGTCAGAAGAGTCATAGTGTATTAACAATGAACACTAAGTAGAGAGGTACTACAACTGTGAGAAAAAAGCACTAATAGGTAAGACTATATTACTTTGGAGAATGCTGTTGCCAGACCTGTTTTAATACTTTTGAAAATAGAATTTTGACTTGGAAAGTGAGAGGTATATGCATGATTTGAAGTCTGAAAGCCATGGCTAGGAATGAGAACAGTAAATTCAGTCTGGTTGGTGAATTGAAATCTACAAAACTTAATCACTGTCTCTGACACATAAAAGTGAACTCCAGTGTAACGGCACTTGCAGACAAAATTGCAGTAAGAGTAATTTAACATATTTTGCTTAGTATCAGGACTCCTTTTCTTATATTTCTCCTGATCCTGGTTTTGTTACGTTTTCTTTAGGTTTGTAGCGCTGGAATGAGGCTGAGCTAGAGAAGTTCAACAGAAAATCAGTTTCACTTGAAATAATAAAATAGTAGTCACTGAACTTGTCAATATGTAGAACCTCAGGTACCCCAAAGACGGAACAAGGAGGCAATGAATGCTGCAGAGCTCCTGGTTTTTATTGCTTGGCTTGCTTTAAAGAATTTACTTATCACTCTTGTTGAATTGTGATATTAAAACTAAAATGTTCTCTCCATGGAGTAAAGCGTTAAGATATTACTAGTAAGAAAAACTAGAACTAAGCTTAGATTTTTTTAATAGACAATGGCAAGTATTTTGAACAGACCTTATGAACATTACTGGAAAAGACAACACTCCATTTAGTTTTTCCTGAGGTTTTTCTGTGCCTTGTTATACAGTGACTATTGATAGACCCAGTCCATAAGTACTTAGAGTTGATGAGTGTATAACCTGCACAGACATGATAAGGGGAAGGATGACAGTTCACCTCATGTGGAGACCACATTCCCCAAAAGCTTAAGTAGTCATCTTTAAATTGTTCCTGTTCCTTTGCTTTCCTCAGCGTTTCCTACATGGCAAATTTAGTTTTGTCCTTAATACAGAAGGCTGAAATAGTCACTATTTCATTCCCCAGGAATAAAAAATGGCACAGAGATGTGAATAAGAAGTACACAAGGTGGGCTTCAGTACAGTCTGTGTGTGAATGATTACAGACTGGGATTTGAGCTTCGAAATGACACTGCTCGGTTGCCTGAAGGTTCTTCAATTCAGTGATCTGTCAGTATCTGAGACCCGCAGTGAACTGAATACATTAACAAGGTCATTAGCATTGAGTTCATCTTACTTCAGTGCTCCTAATGTCCTCTTATTCTTACACCAGTCTGTTTCCAGATACACAGATAGAAACACAGGAATGCTCAGCCAGGTAAGTGATCTCAGGGCAATGCAACTAAAGCCATTTTACGTATGAAGGAGCGCATGTCTACATCTTTAATCACATGCCGATTTACTTCAGGTAGTTCTATTTGGTAAACACAAAAATAATGTAAACTTGACAGTAAGTAGGCACATCATTTTGAATGCCATTAAGAGAAAGGAGAATATAAGACTGAATGTTTTCCTAAAAAACAGATTTACTTGTCTGAAAGTGTCCTGGGTGCCAAAAACTCAATTGTAAAAGACGAATGACTCCACAGGAAAACGGAAGGACTGTGCAGGCCATGCACTTCCCTTGAGCTATTACAATGATTGACTCAAATGGCTTGTTAGTTTAAGAGACTTCCAGCAGGAACTGGGGCACTCTGTATACTGTGTATGTTTTAAGGAAACATGGACTATGTTGATTTACAACTCCCTAGATTTCTCCTTTAAGCAAAATACAGATGCCAGATGAAAGGAAAGAAAAAAAAAGATGACACCCCACTTTCCCCACCCCCCACCCCCCAAAATTTAGCAGAAAGCACTGTGAGTAGCGTTAGACAAATTATGGCCAGGTAAGTAGAAGTAGCAGCATTCAGTCATTCAGATTCCCAGTTTCACCATCTGCTTTTTAACTTCACTCTCTATGCACAAGGATGAAAATTTTAAAGGGCAGAAGGTCACCATTACTTCAGATAATTGGTATTTTAAATATGTTAGAAATACCATGAGCACTGGCAGGAAGCCATTAGCTGCAGACAAGGAAACAGAATTTATCTTCTCAGATTTATAATGAAAAGTCCATACATTACAGTAAACCCCCACAAAGAAAGAGTCTTTAGACAGCAATTCAGTTTCTCAAAGTTTCAAATTTTAATCAGAATATTCCACTATCTTATGTATCTTAAATAGCTGTTTGTGCAAGAGCATTCATAACCAACAGGAACAGAGTTCATACTGCATGAACTCTGACTTCATGCTTCTCAGAACAGACATGAAATTAAATCCCTACTTTTGAATGGCATTTGCATTGGGACTTTGAATTGTGTTAAACTTGTAATTTTCCTGTTTAATAGCACAAAATTTTGCTTTAGGTTTATGAGCACAAAGGCGATTCTTCAATTTTGTCTGGTTGTTAAGGGACAATGTTAAAACCTTTAGCTGCTGTATCAATGACTAAGCCTCAGAAGTAAAATATGCCACACCAAGATACTTATCCACAAATAGTTTAAAACTAAAAAGCAAATAAAGCTAAGCATTTCAGCAGTGCAGCCCAAAGCCTGGTGTTTAAGTCCAAGGGGGAAGGAGGACCATGCAGAAAGGTCCACACATAGAACATATCAGCAGGTCTTTTTTAACAAATAAATTTCTTCATGTAGACACTTCTGAGTGACATCTAGGAAAGCCTGACAGAAGAAAATAGGAATTCCCACATCCATTTAATCTGAAGTGAAAGTTTTGTACAAGTGAATGTGACTTGCTCCTTCTGCACCCCGTCACGTCTATTTTGTTTTACTCTGGGGAGATCCCATCTACTTCAGTTGAATGGAAGGGGAGGATTTAGTATTGTGAACTTTTTAAAATTCAACATAGCTTCTACTAATCCCTTTTTAATTCATTGCTGCTTTCATGAAAATGAATGGTACTTATTAGGTAAACTTTCATTTATCCCATATAATTAATTTGAACTAATATTGCTTGGACAGTTCTTAGAAATGTGATATTAGTATTGGCAGAGTTTACTCTGTTGTCTGCCATGTTGTCTAAAATTCTGCCAAGCCACAAGCTGGGTCATCACTGCTTTTATAGACTCAAGTAAAGCCAGCTAGCAATAGTATGCTTTTGGCAATTTTAGAGTTGCTATTTTAAAGCTCCTTTGCCTGGAGCTCTCTAGTCTCAGGGGTTACAAAAGGAATCCTACAGTTTCCAGTATAGCATCTCAGACAAGGATGTACCCTGAATTTTCAGTAATTGAGAATAGCCATAGGATTAAACCATCATTTGATACTGTGTTTGGATAAGACCCTCAATTTAGATGTTATTCATATCAGATGTTTATTTTAAAGTAAAGCATATTTAGGGGCTTAGTAGCTCAAACCAGATGCCACGTCAGCTTTCTCCCTGCTATACATAGCCACCATCTGGCACAACTGCATCAGTGCAACCCCCCAAGGTTACAAACTGCAGCGATCTGTGGCACCAGTAGAGCTTAACAAGGTTTCAAGCAGGTGCAAAATCAGCTTGAGCTGCAGCTAGGTCTCTGCAGCTCTAGCAGCACAGCAGATCACAGGTTGACAGTATCTTATGTGTGACACTGAGGCTAACATCAGCTGGAGATTGGACATATGTTCTCTCTTTATCTGCATTTATCTAAATTATGGACTGAAGAGCTTTAAATGGGTTATCATTTAAATGAGAATTTTTGGATCATTTTCTAGCATTAATAGTGCTGATTCGGCTTACTCATGAGCAGGAGCTTGCCAGTAAGGTCTCTAGAGAAACAATCTGATGTGTGTGAGAACTGCATCACAAGAAACTTAATAAGGACAACAAACTCCATGTAAATGAAAATATTTTGTGTTGGGCAACTTAATCAGTATTCATTAACTGTGTTCACCCTTGAGCTCTCAGACTGATCCAGAGTATATTGGCTGAATCTTTTAGATGACGGCTTGATACTTGAAATGCTCAGAGCTTCACCTTTTAGACTTTAGACTACTATTCAATACATCCAGCTGAAGCTCTGACGTTAATGACTGATACCAAATATTTTATGCAACAAATAAAAATTAACTGAACGTACAAAATGTACAGAAGTCTGCACATTAATGCCTGAACCATCATTATACTTCTTTGCAGAAGCCATGATGGACTGTCCTTAAAAAAGCATACATAGCCTGTTTCTGTTTCACACGTGGCAACAACTTCCAGCCAGAATCCACAGAACAATGACTTAATTGGGCTATTAGGTAGACAGCCTGCATGACCATATTTACCACATTTTCTCACTCTGTTTGCGAGGATAACTAATTAGAAACAGCTCATCAAAACATATTAGAAAAGAGCTTAACACAACACCTGCTGTGCATAGTTTGTGTGCTGCATACACAAACAGTGTAGAATTGCGCAGTGGAGAAAGCCAACGTGTGGCTAATGAGTGACCCTGTTTTTGCAGAACAACAGAGCTTTTGGCATTTCAGATACACTGAGGAAAGTGAAGATTAACAATTTTGAAATTATCTATTCTATACTAAAAAACAAAACAGCATTTTGCTGATTGATTTGTATTCTGTTCTGCTTTGTGATACAAAACTGAAACAAAGGAGTAAGAGGGAAAACGTTGTGATATCCTTAGAGAAACATTTGTAAGGGGACATCCTTATGGCTGCCAGGACAGAAAATTGTTTAACAGCTCCGCAGGGCTATATCAAAGATATGACCAGTCTAACAGCTAATACCTATGAAAGAGTATGGCAAAGCACTCATATTGCAATGTGAGCCCAGAATACTTTCCCATCCTTTCACAGTTTGCAGTTTGTTGGCTTCCAGACACAAATGTCTCGAGCTTTGTATATGATAACCCTTGATGGATACTATTCTGTGAAGGTATTGCTGCTTTTTGAAGGCATGTATGGTACCAGTATCTGTCTTACCCCCTGGCAAGGGATTTCTTGCAACAGTTTAACTTTACACTGGATGAGGAGCTACTTCCTTTACCTTTTATTTGGAACCTCCTACTCTGAGTTAGACACAATGTTCAACTATCCTCTTGGAAGAACTATCAAACAGCCATTTAGCCCTCACCACCTCCAGGCTGCTCATAGTGTTGCAAGACTCAGTTGTATCTATCTCTTGTTATCTCTTTTCCAGACTGAAGAGTCTTGGTCTTAGCAGGGAAGCTCTTCCATACCTTGCTAGTTTTCACTAGACCTTTCCTAGTTTTGTTTTATCCTTTGTGAGCTGACAGAGCAGAAATATGCACCATATTCATGATGGAGGTGTGCCATGGAAGTATTCAATGACACAGTGATACAGTCTTTCCTAATAATTCTCAACACTAGACTTGCTTTCTGATTGATATTGAGTTGATGTATTCACACAATAACTGAACTCTCATTTTTAAGCTATAATAGTTTGTTTAGAATCTATCAGTTAATATTTAAATTGGGAGTGCATATTTCCATGAATACCACTTAATATAGATCTACCACTGAATTTCATCCCTCATTTGAAATGCCAGTCACTCAGATCAGTAAGAGCTACATTCAATTCGTTCTTCCCATCCTGTATAAACTGACATAATTGGAAGACTTTCTTACATTGCTGTTTGTGCCCTTCTATTTTTTGTAACTGTGCTGCACAGCAGATCTCATCACATCAGCCTTATCACATTTCACCATAACGTGCTGTCAATGCCCTTCCTCCACAGCTAAAATTTATCTTTTTCTCCTACCCACATGTATTACCTAATTATCTATGGCTCTTTTATGCAAAGGCTGCCTCATTTCCTTAAGAGCTTTCTGGAAATCCAGGAAGACCAAAACAGACACGTACCTGACTGCACTTTCAAAATGTTCCAAGAGATTAATGAGACGTGACTTCTTTTACAAAAAAACCCAAAACATGTTCATCCTCTGGAGTGTGTCATTTATTTATATGTGCACTAATGCTTCTACTGGTTCTACAAACATAGCTCTGCAACAACAGACAACTCACTGACTAAGTTTCCTGAATCTCCCCTGGAATTCTTTTTAGCAAAAGCATCGAGGAAGTTTATCCAGATAATTTTAACCTGTTAGGAAAAATCTGCATGCTAGCCAAAACATGTCAAGATACTTAGAGGTTTCTTGCTGAAATCTCTACAGATTTTATTCAGGAAAAAAAATACACTGTTGTGCAAAGTGTTATGCATTGCCCTTCACTAATTCATGGTACTAATATGCAGAAATGAAGAAATAGCTGGTAGGAAGGGAATAAAATACTCTCAGAGGCAAATACATGGTTTAAGGGAGTCTGTCTTTATCTATAGCAGTAATTACAGACACATTAGATATGCCTGTTCCTCCAGAACCAGTATTTGATAAAAAGGTGTTTCAGCTGGAGATGATAACTCCTATTTTATCTCACTTTCTCACTGTGAGAAAAAACAAAATAATTAATGCTTGAGCACATGGTGATACTTGTGATGCCCAAAGGGAGATGCAAGGCACCACAAAGCTGTAATTGACTGACAAAGCAGATATGTTTCATCTTGTGTTATAAATATAATGCTAGATAACAAAGCATTGAGGACAGATTGTCAGAGGACACAAGATGCCACCACCCCTGGTCAGGTGGTATTTCAGATGCTTCAGTACCCTATGAATTGGGCTTTGTGCACATTTGCAAAATTGCTGAGAAAACACAGCAAGAGCTTTTCTGGGCGCTCTGTTCTGAAAAGATTACTCTGTGTCTACACTTCCTTTAGAGCATCATCACTTGAAGATCCTCCTCTATACTTCAGTATTTCAGTTAGAATATTAGTTGTAGCCGCTGCCAAACTGGAAGTACTGCGGCATAAAATGACATTTTATGTTATCTCAGACTCATCAGCGCAAACCCAAGAAGCATGGTTACAATTTGAAAAAAAGAATATTGCATTCATTGGAATACTGCTGCAAAAAATGAACGGCAGCTGACCAGAGCTGCTCAGGGCAGCTGCTGATCAGTGGTGCAGGACTTCATAAACTGTGGTTTGTAACTGATACATACTAAGTCTCATCTTTCTGTAGGATTTACAGTGGTGAAAGGAAGCTTTAATCTCAGCGAGGTTGTACTTCTCTGATATTCTGGAGCAGTGAATATCCACCATTATTCTGGGAATTAATATGGTCAGGGACAAAATGTCAAATGTAAAAAGATTGCCAGGCATTCTAAATATATCATCTGGCCAGCCAGAAGTCTAACCATTACTGTTACCACTCATGACTTAAGCTCCTGACTCTAAAACAAGCCCATGCATATTCATCCTCTAAACCAGTGAAGAATGTTGGAAAGAAGAAAAATATTTCTTTAATAGTGGCGATTTTATAAAGCATGGTTTAAAGGTTTAAAATCTTCCTGAAGGATCTGAGAGCAGCTAAGGAGTTATTGGCAAAGAGAACTAGATGCTACACACTCATACACTGCATATATGCAGGAACTCTTACTTTGGTGTGGCTACAGTTCAACTAATGCTGATAAAGCATCTTTTTGGACAAGCAAATGGAAACTGAATCTGTCAGAGTCTATTGAATAAAAAGATATGTTTTCCTGCTCAGTGAGTCTCTGAGCCACAAAATGCTGGAGGCTAGGAGAACGTTTAGAAGACATGTCATTGCATAATGGCTCCACTCTTGTATTCTTCCTACATCTGCTGTGGGCTACTGGCTTTCCCTTATGCAGAGGAAGAAGTCCCCCAGGATCAAAAAAGGGTAAAGAAATACCAAAAAGAGAGAAGTAGAGACTGCAAGCTCAGGAAAAAGCACAAGTGAACTCACAGGAGATAAGCGGAAAAAGGATAGGATGAAGGATTAAAGAATTAAAAGTGCAAAATAGCCAGAGTAAGTGCTTAGCTGAGACCTCCAACAGTGTCCATTACTCCATGAAAATGTCTGAGAAACCAGTGGATGCTGCAAGGGTGCTGTACTTGGAGACATGGCAGGACAAGGGAACAGAAATAGTATCCACAGTTGCTGATGTCTCCCCTTGTCATGCTTTTTTTTCCCCCTCATGTTTTTGTCCACTGTTGTGGATGGCCAGCTCAGTTGTGACTAGGAGAGCATGGATGAGGATGTCTAGGCCCTTGGTGGGCATGAGAAAAGAACAGGTGTTAAAAAATATGAGGGGGACAAGTGCAGCCAGAACCTCAGCAACAGGGTTTAGAGTCAGAGGAAAGATAGCCTGAGGTACCCAATGCAGAGCACAGTAGGATTTCCCCTTTGCCACTACAGTGCCTTGAATCAGACAGCACAGCCATGCCTGTCCCTTTATGGTTGAGTTTTCAACTTAGATCCCTGTTAAGCAGTGCTTTGATGTCAACTGGGATGGTTCTTCTTACGTTTGCTTGCTGTTACTTCTACTGGCAAAGGCATAAAAATCACATTCTGAGTGTTAATTCTCAAGAAAGCTAATAGTATGCAACGCTTCAGAAATCCACATTCAAGGTGCTACCCTTGTGCTGTATTGCACATTATGAACCCAGTGTTTCATAGCTCCAGGGTTTGGCCAAACACATTTTTTCCAACAACCTCCAGGTCTTTTAAGTTCAGCTAGTAATGCATGCACACTACTACATACTAGTGTAGTAATAATTCACAAATAATTCACAAAGGGCAAGAGATTACTTTTTCATAGATTTTTCAGAGATAGGTGGGACATGTTTAGTTTTGCATGGTATATTGCATACTACAGCACTTTGATCTGTAGGAAAACATGCATCAAACTTATGTCATATTTTACCACCCCAAATCACAAATCTAATAATGAGAAATTGTTGTTTAATAACCTTGAAAGAATTGCCCTAGGTAATGTTCTGTACTATATAGCGCCTTTTTGCTGTCACAGAAGACAGGAGGAAGCTGTTCTGAAAGCACACGGTTACAGTGAATTATGAAATGCAGAGGGTGTATTCTTGGTGTATAAATTATGCCATATGGGATATTTGTGTTAGCTGTAAAGCCATCTTAATGTTTCTGTGGTTGAGCATCCAGTTAAACTTGTTTGTATTAAAGTTCTCCCTGTAACGGTACTCCTGTGTCTCTCAGCTATTGTGAAAGTTGCTTTGTTAATATTTGTAGAGCACATCTGGATTCTTGACAGAAACCAATGGTAGATATTATTTTATCCCAGTTCTTTGCTATTGAACATGACTATAATGCCAAGGGATCAAAATACCTGCTACTGTACTATAGAGCTTTCTCTTCCTTATTTGAAAGTGGAAATACCACCATAATTTATTTTTAGAAATATGATTCCATTTGGTTTGGCTTTGTCTGTTTAGTCTTCCTTGTTCTGACAGCATCATCTCTTCAATTCATCCCCTTTTTGGTGAGTATCTGTCTGCATTCACATGGCAACACTATCACAAACAATAAGAAGATGCATTTTGGGAACTCTACCATATATGGATGAGATTTTAGCTCTTCACTTAGATGCAAATGATAGAATTAACTGTTTCCTCAACATATTGGTGAGAAATGCTTTGAGCTGGTTGGGTAAAGCTCAATCTTAATTTAAGTCACTGTATTTTAATTTAACATAACCTTCCTGATAGGCTGAAAAGAACAGCTAAAATAATATTGGCTCCCCAACATTTCCAAAGCTGTTATTTTCAGGAAATGACATAAAATAGAGAGGAATTCAAATGAAAAATGAGTCTAAGTAGCTGAAATATTGCACGTGTTGGGAGTTCAGAATCCAAACTTGGCAAACTTGTTATCTTTGACCCTGAATGTATAAGTTGGGCTAAATACATGCATTTGAGAACCCCATCAATTTGTGGATCCCCTCTCATATTTCTCCTCTTCTTCAATTAAGACTTAGTACTCATTCCTTCTGACTTTAAATCTGAATTCTGTACATGTTACTATAGATGTGGTGTGTCTCTCACTGGAAAGCCTGCCCTCTGAGGTCCTTAGACAGGGTGCAGGGGAGCGGATGTATGAAATGGGAGCTGCTACAGGCATTGGACCATATGATTATTCTCAGCCAGTGGCTCATATGAGCTCACTTTCCTTCTCCGTATGAATAAAGAGTGCTTTGTTTTTACTGCAGAATCGAAGACTACATGCAGGCAGTTCACATGGTATAGTGGATTTACAGAAACTTGGCAGGAGAAGAAGGCAGTGCCAAATATGCTGTGTACATCCAACAAGCCTGCACCCTGGTCTGCATCCCACAGCCGTCTGCTATTGCAGACCAGGAAGATTAGTGAGATTTTTCTTTCAAAGAGGAAGACTGTGGAAGTGAGCCCAGATCTACCTGTCTGCTCTGCCGGGACCTAATCAGCGGAAGAAAGAAAACAACTGGAAAAAAGCCTGGTGCTACAAGGCAGCCAGCTTTCCTCCTGTGGGCTCTGCCATGCAGCTGCTCTCTTCTGCCTGCTGTGTTGTCCTGGCTTCACTTCTAGTTTTTGCCTCCTGGACTCACCTTTATTTCTCATTGCTAAGAGCAGGGAATTAAGATCTCTCTTTCTGGCTGGTGTCTGACACACACTGTTGTTGCCAAGAGAGAGCAGCCCTTTTCAAGCAGTTCTTTGCTCTGAGCAAACACAATGCTGAATTGATTTTGTAGACAGCACAGCCTGCTTTTCCAGGGGCTATAGCAAACTCTAAAGTTTGCACTAAAACTTAGTGTGTGTGTAGGGGAGGGAAATCATTATTCTCAAGCCTTGAAGAGTTTCTGCACTGGATGGCAAAAGCTGCTTGCGCTGACAGGAGAGAGCATTGTCAACTACATGTGGTGAAAGACGGGGAGTTGTCCCATGCAGAGGAGCAGGAAGATCTTCCTTCCCAAGGACATACTCATGCGTTAGTAAGTAGCAGCTTCTGCTGAAAGAAAACATGTTACAGAAGTACGTGATTGCAACTGGGAATAAGGACTGTTACTAATCATCCCTAAATGCGAAAACATTGCAAACTGTTTGATACAAACTGCCACATGTGGGAACAACAAGGCTGTGCAGTCCGAAATCACAGACCCATATTTTAAGGCAGAAGCTGTGGGGGTTTTTTTAAGTTTACCAAATGTTATTAGCAATCCCTTGATGGAGGCTTTGGAGACTGACTTTCTGAAGATGGAGACACTGTCAATTGTTTTTCACATCAGAAATTAAGGGCAGGGTACTCATTAGTTTTGAGAACAGGTTAGATAACTCAAAACCCTAGCTTATTTCCTGCTCCTCAGCTCCAAGTGCAGTTGCATTTCACTACTGACTTCCAGGTGGCAGCGTAATGATTGCATCCAGATTTGGAGCCTCTAAGAAAAAGTACCTATTACTGGTCTTTGAATGAGAAATTGATGGAAAACTTCAGCTGCAGAGAGCTTGCATGTACTGTCTTAAGCAGGATAATCCGAAGTTATAAACCCTTGAGAAGGATTAAAGAATCTTCTACACATATGTTTTGGTCCTTTTTAGCAAGTTCTTGATCCTTTAGATTACTGATAGGTATTTGAGTTTTTCTCTGGATTATTTCGTTAAAACTGAATACGCAGAGAGATATCTGACAGCTAGTTGTCAGTATTGGAAAGCACTGAAGAAATGACATAAAACATTTCTACTTTGATAAAAGATTTAACATGTGAGTGAATTTAAAGACATGGGGCATTAGTGTTGATATTCTTTTCTTTCCTTGCTATCTTGGTCCCTAGTTGCGATTATTAACTAATGATACATAGAAGTGAAAATAATCTTGGTTTGCAGAAGACCTATCCTTACCCCTCATAACATGTGTTGTCTTCTTCATACACTTCTGGTTTGTTTTTAAAAGTATATAGTTATACCAATGTCCTGGTTTCAGCAGTAGCAGTCTTTCTTAGTAGCTGGTGCAGTGCTGTGTTTTTGACTTTCGGCCTGGGAACAGCACTGATAACACCGATGCTTTCAGTTGTGACTTTGTAATGTTTAGTCTAACCAAAGACTTTCTGAGCCTCATGCTCTGCTAGGGAGGAGGGGAAGCCGGGAGGAAGCAGAGACAGGACACCTAACCCAAACTAGCCAAAGAGGTATTCCACACCATAGCACATCATGCCCAGGATGTGAACTGGAAGTTACACGGAAGGGCTAGAGTTCACTGCCAGGGGTCGGGCTGGGGTGTCGGTCAATGGGGTGGTGAGCTGTTGTACTCTCTCCCCTTGTTATATCCTTTATCATTTATTATTATTGGTGGTAGCAGTAGTGATTTTTGTTATACCTTAGTTACTGGACTGTTCTTATCTCAACCCGTGGGAGTTGCATTCTTTTCGATTCTTCTCTCCATCCCTCTGGGAACTGGGGGGGACTAAGTGGTGGAGTGAGAAAGTGAGCTACTTGGTTCTGATTTATGGCTGATTGGGTTTAAATCACAACAGACTCCTAAGAGAGAAAAAAAAAAGTAATCGAGTTTTCAGAAGTAAGGATTTTAAACAGATGAGAGAGAGCTCCTTCTGAAATGGGAACAGAAGGCATGCAGAAGTAATGCAAGATGACTGAGGAAAATAACTATTGAAATTCCTGGAAAGTACTAAATGATTACAGAGAAATCATTTCAGATTAAACAGGATGAGAAGATCAAACCTAGACTGGGATGGGTAGAAAAATGTTGCATGGAGCAGTGACATCTTCCTGCATTTTGTTTGAATGAATTTGACCCTCCACACCCGAAGAACTTAGGCTCTGAAAATTTTCTTAGAATAAGAAAAAGGAAAATCTTCTTTTACCTTCACTGAGCAGAGAAGCAAAGTCCCTTTCATACTTGCACTGAAGAATAATATAGTGTTTTTGCTCAACTCTTCAGTCTTTGCAAGAATAGCATACTCTAAGGAGTTTGTCAAGTATGAAAAGAAAGATGTACAAGTACAGACAGGACCTTTACGGAAGAACGTATTGCTGCAAATCTAGAGAAAAGAGTGGAAGGTTTAGGGAGAGAAAAGAGCAGGAAATGAAGGAGAAAGAGATCAGGACTTTGTTAGAAGAGACTTCACCTAAAATGTCTATAAGAGTGACAAGGTATCTGTCCTCCAAAATATTCAGACGTATTTTAGAGTGTTACCAGTGCGCTTATATTACCACTGAAGCCTAATAATTTGTTTTGAAGTTTCATTTCTGTTTTTCTCTGAATTGAGATGCTATTAGACAGCTCAGCAAAATATCAGTTGATAGTTGAAAATATTATCTTTTTAATAGACAAGTTTACATTATTATACCTATCAGATAATGATCTTGATGATGGTGTTCTGTGCTCTTCACCCAGCCACCAGAAGTCGAATAAAACATAAAACACTCTGTGAAGTACGAATGTAAGACTCTTTCTGCCAAAGACCATCCATAGACATAGACAGCTTCTTGTGGATGTGGTCAATACTGTGGATTTGCAGCCTGCTACCAAACTATCATCTCCAGAGGCCTGGCACAACAACTGATTGAAGGCCTCCACTGGATTCCTGCTGCAGAATGGAAAGCACTGCCTCTGCTGGAAACAAAATAATTTACCTTTGCCAGACACAGACCAGCTCCCTAATCCAGCTGAGCCCAGAACTCAACAGCAACCAGCATAAAGTACTTCTGCATACAGAAAATATACCTCGATTCATGCCATTAAGCAACCAATAGCAGCTCCCCCAGAGAGGCCATATATCACTGACTTGCTGATCAGTGGTCTCTGTTTTCTTCATAGGATCAAAGTTCAGAACCATATTGCCAACCCAAGTCTGAATGTGTTGGTGATGTGAATATATTCCCTGCACAGCCATGCTGATATGAGGTGGAAGATCATTGACTCTTTTACCTGACCACAGGAGGAGTGCAGCAGCAGTGAAAGCTACACACTAACCCTTTCACTGTGCTGCAAGGATATTTTCACTGTTGACCACCAGGTCACTCTCAACAGGAACAAATGTTTCTGTGGCTCTGACATGTTAAAGCATGTGCTGTGTCAGTTGATTTCATTGGTGAAGACAAATGTTTTTGGTGCTGTGAAGTGAGACCACAAGACACTTAGCACACCCTCTGGCAGCTTCTTGTGAGCAAAGGGTGGAATAAGCTTTACTCCTACAATGGAAAGGAAAAAGCCACATGATCTCTTATTTAGACAGTTTGCCAGCAAACAAGTATTTATGGAGCAACACCCACAAGTATTCAAAAAGCTAATCTCAATACCTTTAGCTAAAATTAAGGAATAGGATTTTTTTTTTTTTTTTATATTGACTCTCAAAACTCCTATTTTACTATGATAATAATCACAATCATTTAAAATGTGCCCTGTACACTTGAGGTTACAAAGGAGGAAAAATATCAGGAAAAATGTGCATTGAAACATTGTGTCTTGAAAAACAGTGCAAATAAAAAGGAGTTTTATACCATAATTACATTCCCATTAATATGTTAATCTCCTATATACAGACATAGAGAAGCAAATACATTAAGTGATTAACTCTGTAGTGAGGTTTTATTGCTGGGAAAGAAGATTTCTCTATAGAAGGGTATTTAATGTTTTAATTAAACTGGTTTTGATAGATGTTTACTGCTGTTTCTGTTTCTGCTTAAAACAAAATCATACAATTAGGAGAAAATATAATTTTATCATGAGAAAGGAATTATTTTCTTTTGAAGGAAGGACGAGGGTTTCCTCGTCTTTGCTGTCTAGTCAGTGTACAGAAATGCTATAGTGTGTTTCAAGAGATGCATTTCTTATGGGAAGATTCCATTTTTCTTTGTTTTTTCTTTCAATAATTTATTTCTTTTTGTGCCACTGAGCACTGCCATTGTGTTTGACCTTCCACTAGAAAGTAGCTTATGCTTTGTCAAAAGAAGAGAACTCAAGAAGGATGTAAAACAATACCAGATGATTCTCAGATAAAAGCTGCTGAAGGAACGAATAGCATGGGAAAAGCATCCTTAAAGAATTGCAGAATCACAGGACCTAGGCAGAAAAAATGGAAAAATAGACAAAAGAAAAAAAAAAACAGGGCTGAAAGACATAAAGAAATGGAAGGTCTAGTAAGGATTGTCAGGCAGAGAATCTGGACAACGTACTGCTCTGAAAATAAGTAAGCAAAGTTTATGCACGAACTGGCATTTGAGTTTGATACAAAAACCGGTAATTGAAATGCTTTGTAGATGTACACCTGCTTTCCAGACCTGAAAAGGTGGATGTGGATAAGTTGCACTGACTTTCTCTGGTAAACTTGAGCATGACTCTAGGAAAAAAACATCTGAGTGAGAAAAAGCATATGGTTTCCCCGGTTCATAGACATTACTTGAAGCTGCCAACTGGAAGGGTTAGATATGACAACTGTTTGCGTCAGCGTAGAACTTGGCCCCACTAGGAATAGTCCTGTACTTCATTTCATACTGGTTTCTGGATAGCCAAGGTATAGAACACAGGCTGATTGAAACCCAGGCAGCATGTGAAATAAATAGCAGATCGGCATCTCTTCTCTGGTTCCCTGAGCAAACCAATAGCACTCTCTCATTTTGGTCCTCTCACCTGAAAGGGTTTAGAAGCCATACCAGTGATTTCAGAACAAATCTATAGACATAATTTGGAAAAAGCATGAAAAGTCCTGCAGAGGACCAGCATAGAACTCTTCTGTGTGAGCCGTCTAGACATCACATGCAAAAGATCTGTGTTGAATTATTTACATGGGAAAATGTCTTTCAGGCACTTGTAAACAGCTTGATATTCTATTCAGTGACAAGGAGAGATGAGCACTAGGGCTACCTGATTTAAAGAGAATTAAATAAATACAGGAACAATCTGTTATAGTAACATTTGAAATGCTTTATTGTAAAAAGTAAGTGAAGACAGAAGTCTAGGCCACTCTGCCCACTTACTGATAGTGATTCCAGGTACTGAAAAATACACAAATGCTAAAGCGAACACCCCAGCCTCAGCAGAGCTGTCCTGTGAAAAACCATAGGGCTCTGGAGCTTGTCTAATTCTGAGACTTCTCAGGTTATGGTGTGGGCCAGCTGATTTAGGCTCTCATTGAACATGTAAACTCTGTGGCATTGGTAAATGTGGCAGTTATCACCCATACACTACACATCCGCTTCCTGAGGGATGGCTGGACAAGAATGAGCAGCATGACTTGAACTGACACAAAAGCTTGAAATGACTTGAACTGACACATTTTGAGATTTACTTCTAATGCACATTCTTATGAGTTGAACAGATGGGAAGAGAGAGGATGGGAAATCACAGAGGGTACGTTTCTTTATCCTGAAGAGAAACTACAAAATGGGCCCACATTGGAGATTGCAGGACAGCACTGCAGAGGAGTCTCCTGCATCACCTGCCTGTGAGCATCCTGCTGAGCTCTATGTGCATGTCAGGTTATCCACATTAGCCTACAGACAGCAAGGAGGATTAGGTTTTATAAAACATTTTTTTCTGAGTCTACCAGTAAGGGAGGAGGAGATGGGAGAAGGTGGTCACTTAGGGCAAGCTCACAGTGAGACAGGTCACTGGTGATTCAGTCTGATGAAGTGGCAAGATGGAGAAAGGAGTATAAACAGCACTGTCCTTGCACCTGCATGTCAGGCTGCAGCTTTCAGCTCATCTTTGAAAGAGGCAGCGGGCAGGGAGTCTCAGCAGATACAGGCTTCAGGTTGATTGGTATTCTCATGATAGCTATTCCTTTCTAATCTGTAAGTCACAGAGAGATTGGTGAGGTCTGTACATGCTTGTTATCTGTCATCATGTATCTTCCTGAGGCAGAGCAGACATGATCCCAAGGCTACCAAAACACTGCCACAGGCTAAAGTTAACATCATGGGAAATGATTACAAGGTAGTAGCTGTGTGACCAGGTAATCTTTTTATTGACACAGAATGAAAGCTTTGACCACCAATACTGACAATACTTTACAAGGATAGCAAGACGGTCTTTAGACTAAAATCACTTATTGAGAGAAGAAGTCCAACGATACCTTTTCTTGTCACTCTTCACCCTTCCACCATTCATTCAAGGCAGATTTCCCTATCCTTACTCCTATTGGGTAGTACATTGCTGCAGTTGAGTGGGACTACTTGCAGATGTAGGATCCATTTCCCTCTCTATTTACTTATTTTCTCTTCTTCAGACATCATCATGGGGGATTCTGATACCTTTGAGTAGCATGAAACTTCAAGTCCCTATCTTAATTTTACAGGATGGTCTGTGTCTTTATTTATATCTGCAAGTGTAACACACAAAACTGTAAGCACTTTATCTGAAGAAAGCTAAGCAAAACAAAGCTGTATTTCACTGCCAGAATGCTTTTAACTAATTCTTCCAAGGAAGAATTTCCTCTGCCTGCAATCAGATCCTCAATAAGGAAATTATAAGGCAGTTATTTAAGAATAAGACAGGCTTTTACTTGTTATTTGGAGAGCACAAAAAACGAGAACATACAAAAGCCAAGTCACCACAAGAGAACAGTGTATCTTCTCTGTGAGGTACAGAGGCGAAAATGGCTGCCAGCACGTATTTCAGTGATCTCAGTGTACAATACA
>JANHGB010042397.1:8521-45227 GCA_026283785.1 Coracopsis vasa
CTTCAAGATAACATTGGGTATTGGGATGTCCTGTTGAGTTAGCTGTTCATCATTCTCTGCTTTTTTGCCTTTCTATTAATCTTATTTTATTAACATTTGGACAAGACCGCTTGAAGTTTTTCCCATCCTGTTATTAAAAGATGGGAAGGTTTTTTTCAAGCACTAATTCAAAAGAATGAGAGCATAATTGACTGCGGTGCTACATCAGCTTTCTTGAAAATGGCCTTTTCTTATCCCATTGAAAAGGCTGTCATCAAATTACATAAAAGTAGGTGTTTGTTCATGTAGGACTGTTGCAGTAGTTAAATCTTCGAAGGGGGATATGCCCTCTTAATGTTGGAAGGACCAGTTGCGAGTAAATAAAAACAGAATTTGTATGCATGCATTAACTTGATTTTACCACAGAATTGTGATGTGAGTCACTTTGTAGAATTTGCATTGGATATGAAATAAAGACTTGATTTGAAAAAAAAATCCAACAACGTTCACCATAGTAACATGCACAATCCAGCTGCCTTGTAAAACCTCTGTTCTCTTCTATGGGTTAACAGCTATCCTGCTTTTTTAGAAAACAGCTTGAATGTACTACACTAAAGAAAAACATATTCTCTGCACTTAGATTAACAAAATCAAACTAACTATAGGAGCTGGAGGGTTTTCAGAGATGCTAAACACACTCTTCTACTGGGGTATAAGTTATTGACCTGCTTTTCAAAGGATTGTAGCACCAGCAGATTCCCATTGACTTAAATAGTTGTGGGTGCTCAGCATTCTCTGGAAAGAGGAACATATGTTTGTGTCTTTATTCAAGGCTTTGTGTTTTCCTCTTTTTTTTTCCTTTTTGAAAAACAATTAGCATTTTCCAGTGCTCTCAGAATTCTTTTCCTTATTGAAGTCAGCGGGAGGGAAGGATGTGCTGCGGCTCACAGGATCAACTGCTAGTCTGGCTTGGAGGCATGCCTGGGTTTGCAGTAAGGTTTTGTAACACCATGGCACCCTGATCAGGCTCTTTGCAGTACCCCTGTCTCCTGAACAGGTATCACCTCTGGAGTATAGTCAGACTCTGCTCTGATTCAGTTGTGCTTGCCATGCCCATACTGCTCAAATCCTGCAGGCAATACAGACTCCAGATAACCAGTGAACTGGCAGGAAGGACGCAGACCTGATCCACTGGAAGGCTTTGGGAGATTCACTAATGACTACTTTATTACAATGGGAAAGTTTTAATATATTCCCTGAGCATCTACTACTGAATCTTAATTTTGGGGGGTGGCCTGCTCTGCTTGGAGTAGGTTGCTATAGATCTGGAAATCTACCTAGATTTAACTTTGAACAACATTTAGGTCAAAACTTTGCAACTCAGACTAAAGAAGAAACTAATTTTGAAGGTTAAATTCCTCCTGTGCAGGCGATGGGAATAAGGCTGATATTCCCCATCAGTGCTAGAAGTGAAGGAGCTTACTGCAAGGTGGGACTGAAGAAGAAACTGCAGAAGGGTGGAATGGGTAATCTAATACCATGACCTTTAAAATAAATCACTCAATTAAAACTCAGGCTAAGGATTATATGATCATTTGCATTGCTTTTACTTACATGAAAGCCCAGCAATATACAATGTTACATTAATACAAACTGAGATTTATGGGGTTTGCAGAGAAGTACCATTTTGAGATAGGACTGCATCCTTTCATCATCCTTTGATATTTACACAGAGCTCAAATGTTCATTTTAATAACTTCCAAGGGATCCAGTCTTAGTCATTTTGCATTATTAAAATGTGTGATTAATTTAAAAACTGAGACATGAAATGTTCCTGTGAGCCCTTTGTTGCTTCAGTAGTAGGTTTTACTAGACTACAAAGAGTGCTGTAAAAGTTAAATCAGACTGTAAAATCAGAGAATTACTGTTCTGCAACTTGAGATAACGTTCCTACAACTCGATAACAATATGGTGCTGAAGTCAAACTGGTTTGATCAACACACAATGAGATGCCCTGTTTACACAGCTCATTCCTATTAAAGCATTCTCCACTTGTCTGTTTTCCTTAGGCATTAGATGGCTTCATTATAGCAGTAACCACGGGTGGAAGCATCATCTATGTGTCTGACAGCATCACACCTCTTCTAGGGCATTTACCGGTGAGTAATGCTGTCATTGGCTTTTCTACTACACACCATAGGATCAGGCCCTGTGTTTTTAGAAAGAGATGTAAAAGGGTGGTGGTGGGGTGTTGTTTTCCTGAAAATGCAATGAGGGGCTTTATCCCTGCATTATGGTGGCTGCTGCTGCTGTTGATCGGCTCTGTTCTTTCTCCATCTGATTCATACCCCTCAGGTTTTTGTTGCTATGAGGCACTTTGGCTTGAATGGAAAAAGCTCTGCGGGAATACTCTGAACAGGGAAGAGACAGGGTGACCTGGCTGATCTTTTCCATCTCTAAGCTAGCAGAGAATAGCACCAGTGCCGCTGGCAACCTGGCAAGGAGCTTGTTAAGGGCCTTATTCTGCTCCCAGGGAGGTAAAGGACAAAAACCCCATTGAATTCAGACCTAGCCATTGAATTCAGATCTAGCCAGGGGCTGCCGCAAAGCTCTTGCTGCAGCTCTGCTGTGCTTTCCCAAGGGGAGCACACCTTGCTCCAGGGAGGAGCTGGTGCTTGGGTCCAGCACACGGAGCTTGTTTTATCTGCTGGCTGCTGGGTCTCGCTGTGGGAGACACTCCTGTGTGTGCTAGCTTGGGCTGGAGGAGCAAGGGAGATGGACTGCTCCAAACCGTGTGCTTGTTGCTAAGGCTGCTCTAGGAGAAATGGCATAATAATTAAGGATTAATCCTCACACTCATTTTTAGCAGCTTGGTCTCAAATAAATACATGCCCAGGAGAAAAAAATAGCTGCCAAATCATTATTGTACCACCCCCCTGCCATGTTCTTAGGAAAATTGCAATTCTTTTTCTCTCATTTACTTTTTCGCCAAATACATGTTATGTTTTCCACCCAGACAAATGTATTTCACACACGCAACCTTGCTGTAATATGAACAAAAATCATTTTCTTCTGAGACGAAAGGAACTTGATGAAAGGCGGCAGCTCCTGGTAAATGCAAGAATATTGCTATGCAACAACAGATTGAACCGAATCTATTTCAGTTTTCTCTAATCCACAATGGTTGAGAAAACCGGTAGCTGACTATTTTCTGACATTTGCCTTCACTTCAAAGGCTGAGAGAACGCTGTCCGGCATTCAGGGTCTTCATCCACTTATCGATCTCCATGGACTCTGTTTGTCTTTCATGGTTTGGGGTTTTCATTGCTATCCCTTCCAAATATTGATTCTTACTGGAGATGGTCAGCCTGCTGTGGGGAAGTATTGCTTTTCAGGAACTGACATTTCAGACCCTCTGCCTAAAACCTTAAGCCCAGGGTGAACATGGATGGGTTCAGGTTCATAATTCCTGGGCTGGACCATCACAAACTAAATTGGTTTTCCCTCCTGAAGTCATGCCTTGTGTGATAATCTTGCACAGTATCCAGCTCAAAATGAGGACAGAGATGGGCATTGTTTTCTAGTTGCAGCACACAGCAACACAAGCCAGGGACCAGCCTGCTGGGGCTGGAGGTGGAGCAGAAGTTCCCACAGACCTTATCAAAGCTGATGGAATGATGATGGTTAAAAACTGCTCCACGAGCACATAGCTGCAGAATGACTGGGTGCATCCCGGAAACCTCAACTGAGCGAGTAATAAAGGCTTCTGCCTGCCCAAGGTTGGCATATCGCTATGGCCATGAGTAGTTAGGTGCACACTGGGCATTGTAGTCCCATGCTGCCCTTTCCATATGTCTTTTTCTAAGTTTTAAAACTAATTAGAGTGCTATCTGGAGAATCTGTGTGGCTCTTTTTGTTTACCTCCAGGATCTATTTGTAAGCTAAATGCAGTCATGTTTGAGGGACAAAATACCAATTCTTTCTCCTCTGGGGCTGCAAGGGGGAAAAGTACTCTGCAAATCTTCGGCTTTGAGTACTGAAAGGAAAGCAAAACTGGGCAGAATGTGGAGTAGGGCTCTCTGAGGGCCCCTATCAAGAAATCTGATGCATTTTCTTTCATTAAAATCATAAAAGACTCTGGTGCTGAGAACAAATATGTCCAATTTTCTTTACTACAGTTTCCCTAAGTTCCATGGAGTGTTTTCAAACACAAACTTCTTCTGTTGTAATTCTGAATAGTTTGTTTTTACAAGATCTGGAGGCTACTCTTAGGGTCGTTTGATGTAAAGAGAGGTTTGGCTCACACAGTAAGATTGACTACAGTTGAAGTGAAGTGAGCCTCTGGAAATCTGGTCACAGCTCACAGCATTTACCAGTCAGAGGGTCCTCCCTGTCCCTTCTTGCCTGCTTTGCTGAGTGCAACAGTTAAACACAGGCAGCAGAGTGACTTATTTCCACGCTACAGGAGGAGATGTAGTTTTCTCATAGATATTGCTTGCCCGTGGACTCAGGCAGAAGGTGCTGCGTGAGCTCACAGACTGGGAGGGTGGTGTCCATCTCACCCAGCTTTAGTCCCATAGCCACAGTGTTTGCACTCAGCTCCTGCCCATATGGTGATACACAAGGGTTGGTGGGCAGGTGGCTGTGCAGAGGCAGAGCTGAGCTTCTCCTTGGTGGGTTTTTCTCCCCAGGGGTTCCCCAGTGAAGCTCAGGCAGCTGCTCTGCTCTGTTGGGTGCTATAGTTAAACATCAGGGTGGAAAAATCCAGGACATAGCACCTTATATTGTACAAAAGTTATATATGCTGTGTCGCTGTTACAGGGTACCAATGGGCATCACTGCAGGTTATACAGGTTGATAGAGGGGCCAAATCCCAGTGCACAATAGCACAGCTATCTTTCTTTTTTGGGTTGATGGGAAAAAAGCCTGTATCATTCACAACCCTCCACCTTTCCATTCCCATAGTGACTATGCTTGCTAAGTTTCCCTGCTTTTTTCCCTCAAAGCGGGAATAACTCATCATATTTCCTCCTTATTGCCTCCCAAAAGCAATGAAATGGTGAGGAAGGAGCTCCATTTTAGAGTACAGTTGTTTTGTTGAAACTGCACACATATTTTATCTCTGAAAAATGATTGCAGAACTTGGTGTACTGTATTTAGAATGGACCAGCATCCACGTATGCAAAGGTGTTGTTTCTTTCCTGCCATAGCTATAAGGGGCAAATACTCAGAAGTTTGTGTTAGCAGGATCCATTGATTTGAAGGTGCAGAGTAGATTCCAAGCTTAGCTTGGCAGCATAAATATGCATTAACATAGTTCATCTAACCACTCTACCCACAGCCGCTGTAATTTATCCGCTTTGCCTGCCTCATTCAGCAATGCTTTGTGGCTGTGCCTGCCAGCAGGGCAGGACTGCCCACTGAAGAATAATTAGAATAATTAGACAAAGCTGCAAACTGTTCCTCTCCAACTGATGCATTTTTTGTCTGTGATGATCAAATTCTGTCCATCTCCCCAGTCACCTTTTTGCTATGGCAGCAGATGTCTGCTGTTTGGGTCTGGTGCAGAATTAACTCTGAATAGCTTCCCTGGCATTTCCTGCAGCTCCAGTGAGACTGGAGTGTTTGTTTCTTTCTTTCTGTTTGACCTGTTGATATATTCTTGATTGACATACTGATTCAAGAATACTGTTGGAGTCTTGATACGTACAACGTCCAGGCATTCTGTTCTGTGTGCTGCTTTACAGGTGTTAACCTGCCCACGAGGCAAGAGCTGTGAAACGCAGTAAGAAGTAGAAAAGATGGTACTTCTAACAGCAAAGATGCAAACCGAACATTACATTCTGAATATGGTACATGGTGGCAGCAAAAATATAAATGCCAGGGCTCACAAATCAATGAATAGCTCAGGGCAGGAGGTTGCTTTAAGGGGTATGTGGAACAGAAGTCTCCTGCAACTCCAACTGTAGGTGTAGTTACAGGCCTCTGCAGCTACTACCTTGAACAGAAAAGACACTGCAGAACTGGTAATAGGTTTTGAATTGGAGCTTGGTCATAGTATGGAGACAAAAGGTGGTACATCCTTGGGTCAGTGAAGAAGCAACAGTGAGTCTGAGGAGAGGTGGCAGCTCACATCTAGTACTCCTGCAGTTACTGCTGAGTGAATGGGAGATTAATTAACCTCCATGAGACTTGTGTGAAACTGGTGGATAAGTATCATTATCTACCATTGACAGGTTGAAAGGGAATGAGAGAGAAAAATTCCTGTTCTGAGACTGTACCAAAAGCCTTGAACAGGACTCACCACTGTAGTTTCCCATGAGATGCTTTTTCTTCATATGCCCCAAACTGTATGAACAATGTACTTCATTTTGTATAAATATATATATGTAAAATAAATATGTGTATATCTATAAAATAAATGTAAATTACATAAATATAATCTATGAGATCTGCTTTTCTAAAGAGAAGAAGGACTTTTGTGGGTGTACTGAAGGTAGGCCTAAAAGGGACCTACAAGCAGTCTGGAGAGGGACTTTTTAAAAGGGCAAGTAGGAATAGGACAAGGGGGAATGGCTTTAAGCTGGCAGCACAGGGTAGATTTTGATATTAGGAAAAAATTCTTCACTATGAGGGTAGTGAGGCACTGGCAGAGGGTGCCCAGAGAAGCTGTGGCTGCCCCACTCCTGGCAGTGTTCAAGGCCAGGTTGGACAGGGCTTTGAGCAATCTGGTCTAGTGGAAGATATCCCTGCCCATGGCAGAGGGTTGGAACTGGATGATCTTTAAGGTTCCTTTCAACCCAAACCATTCTATGATTCTATGTGTGTATATTTATACATATTTATACATACATATATAAGCTTAATCACATACTGTATCAGTAGGATGCATATTAATAAGGTATACACTAAAGTCACAATAATTTTCAAGTATTCTTAACAAAAGGAATATTCAAGTGTAACAAGCACATGTAATAAATACTTTGAATAATCTAAAGTGATATATTATCACATCAAGATAAGTGTATAAAGCATAGCACTCTGATTTTCAAAGTATATTTGATACATTTCATTACTCTAAACAGGAATTCCATTCAGAACAGCAGGCATGGTGGAAAGGAGAGGGAAACCAAAGTGCAATCTTACGTAAATACATAGGTAAATTATTGTGATTAATAACTTGTCAGTCTCATACAGGGCTAACACATTTTCAACACAACTATACAGTCTGATAGGAGCTGCTTTGATGACACATGAAGCTGTGTCAGTGTGCCAGCTCAGCCTGAGGTAGTCATAAGTGGAATGGATGTAAGCCTGTGCTATCAGAGGGTCACTTTGTCTCACGACTTCTTTCCAGATATGTTCTTCTAGCGTTAGGTTAGTTACCATGCTGAACACAGTGAGACCTACCTCTTGGCAACCCTGTGACAGACTCTTTGTCTTCTCAACCCTGGGCTAGTCATGGCCTTTTGCATAAGCCCATCTCCTCTTTCCATTCCCAAATCTCAATACATAGATTTCAGATGAGTTCCGGTTCAAGCCAGCTAACCATGGGCTGGAGACATCCAGGCATTCAGCTCATGTCTGGCTAGAGGGCTTGTGCCAATGGCACCATGAAGTCCCCCTCCTTGGGGACAAATTACTGCTGCTGCAAAGCAATGTCCAGAGTGGGGAGTCTCCTTCTCCCTATTCCTACCTGCCAGGATGCTGGAAACGGGGACCAGTGGCTACTGCTTCAAGGGCACTTCCCAGAAGCTGAGAGGGCTCCCTAAGGGAAGGACTGGATCCAGAACTGATCTGGCTCTTAGGTCCGGTGGCCCGGAGTGACCCCCACTGCTTCCGCTAGTCAAGGTTTGCCATGGAGAGCGCAAGCTCCAGTGATCCACAACAGGCCTGTGCATGGAGCTAGTGAGCAGTATGGGGAGCCAGGTACCCATTCTCCACCTCACTCCCAGGTTTCATTATTTAATTGTATGGATATACCTGATGCATCTGATGGTCTCTGAGAAACATTAGAGGAGCATCACTGAGTGCTGAGAATTAAGCTGAGAACTGGCCCACAGAGAAGTGGCTGCTCTGTTTGCCCAGCAGTTTCCTCCATTTTAGACTTTGTCAGAAGTCCCTGGAAATCAGTGGGAAAGCTCATCGACTGCCAGAGGCTTTGTATCCACATTGCTGTGCATCTCTGCAAGCGTTGCTCGTTGTGATATTCCTGTTTTTCTCAAAGGTCCTTTTTCTTTGCAGTGTGATGTCTTGGATCAGAATTTGCTAAATTTCCTCCCAGAACAAGAACATTCAGAAATTTATAAGATGTTATCTTCTTGTATGCTTATGACGGATTCTGCCTCATCGGACTACCTAAAAAGTAAGTTTTATTTTATCTTTCCCAGTAAATGAAAAAGCAAGGGCAGGATAAAAATTTTCTTTTTTATGTGTTTCTTATGTGATGTGCAATATAAAACTTAGGTTCATAGCCTTTTAAAAAGATCTTGCCAACTGGAATGACCCTTTGGTTCTATTTTTAAATGAAACTCATTGCCTTTATTTTACTAGGCTAAGACTACTTGCAGTTATGTTAATTATTGAATATCGTATCTTTTGAGACAGCTGAGGAAAATAGGTTAGCTGATGGAAACTGAGAGTTTGTGTGAGACAAATCACATCTTAATTGATATTTCAGTCTGTTCGAGTAAGATGCTGTTCAGAGGTATGCTAATGTGGCATGCCTTTGGTTTGCATTCTAGTTGAAAAGTATCTGTAAAATCATTGTAATTATTTTCAAACGAAATTTGTTTTTCTTAAAAATGCTTTTATTTGCCTCATCTCTATTCACTTTAGGAGTTAAGATATAGGAAACCTGAAAACACATGGTAATGTAAGACGTACAGCTGCTTAATCTACTGTATATACAAAACCTGCAGCTGATCGCTAATACGCCAAAGTTAATTTAATAGATATTTTGAGGTAATTAGGCATAGTTTTCCAACAGAAGATGTAGAGCAGCTGTGAGTCATGAGAAGCCTAAATAGAAAAAAATGCTATAAATGAAGGATCCGGTTCTCTCCTTCACTACACCGATGCTATGGCAGTGGTGGAGGTGGTGTAGGAGAAGGGCAAGTTATCCACAAAGGCTGTCCCTGAGCTGTGGGCAGACCTGTACAGAGCCCTGAAGAACCTGCACCCCTGCAAAGTGATTCTGTGTAGACGCTGATCCTGCCATGTATAGCATGTAGCACAATGGTGTAGAGGATTCTGAGTGGTAACAAGCTGCTCTCGTGCTGCCAGTTGCAAGATTGGGGTTGGAAGACACCATTGGTTCTGTTTAGCTTAAATAGCGTATTTATTTCTTCTTCTTCTTCTTTTAACAATCCAGCTGACAATGAACTAGAGTTTTATTGTCATCTTCTGAGAGGAAGTTTGAACCCAAAGGAATTTCCAACATATGAATACATAAAATTTGTAGGAAATTTTCGGTCTTACAGCAATGGTAAGCTTTAATTGTTGTATAAATGTTACTTTAGCTGTGTAAAATAAAATATCAGTATTGCTCCATTGAACAAGACAGGCTTTTAACTGAAAGGACTATTTTTAATGTTATGGGGAAAATTTTGCTTCACATGGATCTCGCTGCTGATTTGCAATAGCTGGACAAATACCTATGAAGAGGGAAACTGTGTTAGTTGCTTTTGTTACTGCCCTTCACTTGTTAGCGGTGATCCTTTGACTCTGCATAAGTTTGCAAATAATGGCAGGTTCAGAGGAGTGTTTGCACTCACTAATACTGTGTGCAAAGAATCTACCTATTAACTAAATAATAAGCTTGCTACCTTATCTGCTGGCTTACATTAAACACAAGTTCTGTGCCAGAACTGATAATCTGCCAAATATGCCCTCTCACCCTGCTCTGCAATCTACATTGTAATGGAGTGCTTGCATGCACAGCTCCGCACTGTGGTGAGGGGTCCCCTTGCCACTGGCATTGGAGTGTCTGAGGACCCTTCCACCTAATTCCTTCTCCAGATGCCATTTTACATTCCTTTCCAGCACTGCAGAACCCAATACTCTCAAAAAAGGGAAAGAAATGCAGTCAGCATAGTCGCTAGTGCGCCACAGCCTGTCTAAGGGATGCAGGGCGTATTTCCACCTCGCCCATTCCCTAACAAACAGATTGCTGCATGGCCATTAGTGTCAGAAATAAAATACCCTTTTATTACTTTCCCTTCCCCTGCCTGCCCAAGTTTGCTTTAGTTACTTGCCTGATTGAACTCCAGAGTGGCATTTCCAAAGTTGCTGGTATTGTTCCAAATAGGTCATCCTCAGCAAAAAAAATTCCCCACCGTGCTTTCCAAAAACCACACGCCACACTGTGAGAAAATAAGTCCCTGTCCCCATTTAACTTTCTGCTCTTGCTCCACATGACTAGAATAGAAACCTACGTGCAGGATGGAGATATGTATTTCTTGTTTGGTGCCATCTGATTTGAAGCTTTATTTGTAATAAGAAATGTAACTGCCTGTATGCTTTCTAGTTTGAATGAAGTGAAATGCGGCTGCCTGACAGACGCGCACACCAAGCTGTTCTGTTTTCTAGAGCAGAAACTGGCTTTCAGGTGCTGACTCATAAGGATACATTTCTACCAGGGGAATTTTTGATCCATTTTCTTCAAGGATTTTTCAGCCTTTTATTTTGGCATGACCTTAATATTGCCTTTTTACCTGTTAGGATTTCATATCCCAGCATTTGTATGAGCGGCTATTTCTCAGAAGAAAGATTAAACTTGCATTACAGGTATCTCCCCTAGCTTGATGCATATAAATTAAATGGGAACATATTGATTTCAGGAGTCACCAAATCATTTTCCAAAGACCTGAGCTTATAGCTTTCAAATAAGTCATGTGTCTTCTGCTTCAATTTTTTTTCTGTGACACCTTTTTCTAAATCTTCTACCTTATTTTGTCTCTTCTACGTTCTTCCCATCTTTGCTGCATTCAGGCCCTCTGTTCAATAGGGAGAGGATAGCCCTTGCTCCTGCTGCGTGAGATGGTGCCTCCTGGCCCCATTCCCATTTCCCCATTGCAGAACCCAGCAGCTTGCCCATCCTGACTTTAGATTCCTGAGTTCAGTGCAGAGCCTGGTGGAAATACTTGTTCATCAGTACATCCCCAGCACTGCTCCCCCTTGGCTGGGGGATGCCCCCATAGCCCCCGCTGTCTCCAACCCCCAGCACCCTGGCTTCTAATCCAGCCACAAAAGCACCTCCCAGTAAAGGTGGCAGGAAGCAAGTGCACCAGAGTAGTGATGTTCCAGCAGTCACCTCTGTTTGCTTGGGAGCTGATAACCTTGGGCCAAGGACAGAGCGAGCAGCCAGAGGAGGGTGCAAATCTCCAAAGCGGCTGTTGTTAGCTCCACAGGGCTTCTTGCATCAGCCAGCTGCACCCTGAGCAAGGCATAGGGGCATCAGCTCAAGTGAGCACCATATGAATGCAGCTGCCCCTTGGCCAGCGTTACAGCCCCAGGCCTGGGGGCAAGGAGCTGTGCTTTGGCAAGGGGACTTGCGGCACGGACATCTTTGAGCATCTCATGGGCGCAGTGATGGGCTGGGTTCCCACCTCTGCTTGGCTCTTCACATCCAAGGACACCCTGTCATCAGGCACTGCCCCCCCCCAGCCAATGCACCTCCCAGACCTGACAGTAATTCCTCTCTTCTTCTTTCCATGAAATAAATACCCATTCTCCAGCCATCCACCCTCTAGGTGTGAGGCCAAGTGGGTGAGAAAGACAGTGGTGGGAAGGGTGGTTGGGAAGACACGTATCACTTGCAGGACAGCACTCTTCCTATGTGCGTAGGATTAGCTGGCCCCAAATCCTGCTTTTTGGAGGTGTTTGTGAAGGAAGGAGGCTAAGCTGAAGATAAAAAAGAGTTAGCTGGGGGAGAAAGACAGAAATTGCAAATTAAGCTTAATTAGCAGGAGACGTTCCTTATGAATGTATTCAAGAATGTTTTTCCCTGTAGCTTTTCACAGCAGTGGAAGTGTGATCATGTTTTTACACATGGGAGACTGATACAGGATGTTCTTCTCTAAATACAAATCTCTGCTTTTTAGACACCCAATCCTACCTTTGTTTCCAGTGGTTTGCTGAGTGTACTCTGAGGCTGCCCTGCCTGTACAATCCTGCTGCAGGGACACCAGAGCCTCTGTGGCCGGGGAAACTCTTTTATCCCTGGTCAGGCTGTATCCCACCAGGATACTTTACTATTCTGTTCTTATTAATTTAGGGTCATGGCAGTGACAGTCCTAACTCCTCACTTAACCTTCACTAATGTTTTGAAGAACTGGTAGGTCCAGTTTTGCCCTCTTTAACAGAAATGTCATTAGTTTTGTTCTACTTCCAGATAACCTTTTACATAATTTCCCTTAATACCATCTTTTTAGGCTCATTTTACTATTGTTCATTGCTCACGTAATGGTGGTGCCTGGGGGAAGGGGGTCATGAATGCTGCAGTCCCAGTCACCTTGCCCCCTCCTGTCCTCCTTCATATTTTCTCCGTTGATCGCGTTGTACCTTATGGCCAAGAACATCATATAGGGATGGGTTTGAATGGATTAATTTGAAGGATTGAGGCTTAGAAAGCCAGTTAGGGGCTTAGCTGCTCTCCCTAACTTTAGTTGGAGCCCTGGGGCTTTAAAGGCCATTGTACTGAGACGCCAAAGAGATTTTTTTGTCTGCTAAAGTAGAACAAATACCTGATACCTACCAAGGTGACTTGTCACCAGGATTGCTGTCAGGGAGCCAGATCATGCATAACCTACATCAAACCCATGCTACTCCCCGAGAGGAGCAGTCACTGGCATCTTCTAGATCCCAGAAGGCGCAGGGAAATGCATGTGCAGCCCCAGAAATTGCCTGGGAAAGTTCACATAGGTGATGGCATGTGTTCAGTCTTTCGGAAGATCACTGTCCCTAGAGCTCCTGGGCTCAGCTATAGCTGGAGGCAATAGGAGCTGTACAGCCCAGTGCCAGGGTTAGCAAGAGGGTCCCTGCTTGGGCTGGTCCCAGGGATGGTGTGTGGGAAGCTGTGCTCCGTAACCCCTGCTACAAGGACATTTCTGCTGCTGTATCTACACCAGGGATATGACATGAGCCGCCTGCACATGAGCAAAGCCCGCTTGAATTAGTGTGCCCAAGCAAGAGCAGCCGACCGGAGAAACAGCAAAGTGAGCTATGTGGAGTGACTGCATGAGTCACTGGCTGTGCTAAATCAAATACAGGAGATTTGATTTTGCATTTGGGAGGATTATATAATCGTCATTAATTAAACTTCAATGAGAAAAGCAGGACTGTAGCCTGACATGAAGAATCGGTGGTCCCTTGAGAGGAGAGGAGGTGGCCCATGGGCCAGTCAGAACACGAAAGTGGAGTTCCCTCTTTATTTCTGTGAGACATGCCTACTTCCTCTTAGAGCATAAAGTTTTGGGGGTTTTATATGCAAATAGGAACTCTTTCTAATATTTTTATGTATTTCAGGTTCTGGTCCTATAGTCCAGATTTTAACAAGAGAGATGAATGTATGCAAACATCTGAGGCAGCCAAGTGCCATCACTGTACCTGTTGACCTGTAGTGCCTGATAAGGGACAGAGTCATGTCAGCATCACCTATGAATAATGCAGTGGCTCCCATCCAGTCTTGCCCGAGGGCTGATGGGGGAGGCAAGTAATAAAGACAACCCTCAAAAAAATCCAAGAAATACATAGCTCACAGTATAAAATGTCAAATTAAATGAGAATAGATTATTTTACAAAGCTGCTTAATAGCTTACTCTGATAAGAAAAGATAAGGTGGGCTGGATTTATCCCTCCTGTGAAAGTTATTTGTACATTTGTAAACAGAAAAAGATCTCTCATAATGATATAACCAAATATTGGCTTTGGTATCCTATTTCTGAGGTGACACACTTGCTTAAAAACTCCTGAAACAGACAGAGCCAGAGTCCTGCCTTTCAAAGTGCTCACCAGTACAAAAAAGGACCACCAGCATCTTTACAGTGACAGATCCATCCTTTCATCCAAAATGCCTGAAGTTTTCCTCTTGAAGGAGGAGATAACCGTTACGTGAAAAGAGTTCCTGATCGAGTAATATCATTAAATGGTATAGTGGAATTTAAAATTGAGCATTTTTGTTCCCAGTTACATGGAAACTCAGGAAGTATCTGGTTACTAGATGCTAATAATAGCAGATACTCTCCTGTTAGCTGATACATTTATCAGAGATAAGAATAACCATCTAGAAAATTATTATGCTGAGGGGAAAAAAAGTCTTTTCACTCTCAGAAAAATTAATTCATTCTGAATTCCTTTTTGAAAGAAACAAGCAGATTTATACAGAAGATACATTGATCTTGAGCCTCCACAAGCATATGCAGAAACATCTGATAAGAATAACTCAAACTGAAATGAATGTTTTGATCAGAACCAACAGCCACACATAATTATTATTTGCTATTCACAATACTGTAGAAGCTGCGGCTATCAATCTGCAGTGCTTATGCTGGACTCTCCATGGGCACTTAAGAAAAAAGGCACTATTCCTGTCCTAAAGAATTTACCCATATCAGCACAGGATGGCAAGGGGAGAAACAGGAGGAGGAAAGAGGAGAGAGTAGACCAAAGTAGACAAGTGATGTATGGACACCATCACTGTTACTCATCTGATGCTACTGAGAGCAGTCTGGCTTGCTGCTGGCACTTTTGATTTCTTCATTATATATATTAATTGCTGAATATTCTGTTTATCTGTGGTCTGAATGTATTTATATGAAACAATCTATTTTATTCTGGTCTGTTTGGCTTGCATTTTTTGAAATCACTGCTCAGTTTGTTTGACAGTCACTAAGGCTGGTTCTTTAAACATTAACATCTACTGACAAAACAGAAAGGAGGGGTTTCTTCTTTCAAATGGCATAAATGAGAGGTTTGCTGTTATGGAAAGAATATGTTTTAAACAACCTAAGTTAAAATAAGATGACTGACCAAGCAACCGACTGCTGCACTATTATTAACTGAATAATGTGACATCTGGGGGGGTTTAAACATGTTTTCATTCATTTCATGTGGAATGATTTGTATCCCTGAGGATGAAAATCTTTTCATTTGTGGTACTTAAGGGCTTGATTCCTGATATATATATTACTTACTGTTAACGTCTTGTCCTTAGTGTTCTGGTCTTTTCTGAAAAAACCCAAAACCAAATAACAACAAAAAAACCCCCTGTATATAAACAAGTCAGTTTCTTCCTATATTCTTATATGGTATTTGCAAGTAAATTAATATTGCTGCAAAAGTATTTTGTGGTAGCTCTAAGAGCAGCAGGTCTGGTAGCTAATTGCAAAAACTATTAAAATTCATGGTAAGGAGCATCAGCTAACTGATATATATGAGACAACTGTTTCATCTTTCTGGTTATGTATTTAGCTTTGTCACACAACCTTCTAATTCCCTACTCAAGGTATTTTGTCTAGATCATTTAATTGTGAAGCACACGTGTCCTCATTCACCCAAGCCCACTTGTTTATAGCCAGCTTAGCATTTCATCAGTCACCTTCTGACAAAAGCATTATGAGACCTGTATTTGACTTATAAATGTTAACATCATCATATCCTCAGACTTCATTCTGTATTTTCCATTCCACTGTTTTTCTGTGGTACTCTCAGAAAGTTCGCTACTGAACTTTGCTACTTCAAGATGTTGTGTGTTTTCTTTTCAAGAGATTTGGAGAACTGTAAAGTACGATTTTTCAGAAGGCATGGTTAATTTTATTTTTCGTTTATGTAATGATCCCTTTTTTTAACTACACTTTAAAATTTATCAACAAAAAAGGTTGAAATTTGTTCATCAGCTGCAAGGGCAGAGCAAAACAGGCTGTGCAGATAGAGCTGTGGAAAGAACAGATACCAACAAAATAAATCAGGCAGCAAAGTAATTCAGAAACAAACGTCAGGGATTTTTTTTCCTTTCAGTTATTGTAGTAGTTATTTTCAGATGGAGAGGTGCACTGCAAGGTGGTGGCTATCTGCCTGTGTCATCGAGGCTTTTAGTGCTCTGACTTTGTCAAAGGCATCTGAACATGGAGATGGCACAGTACTTGTTCAGAGTCAGGATGGATGACTTTCAGCCAGGCCAGCTCTATCTCATCTCCTGGGGCTTATTCATTCACTGACACTTAAGTTCAAGATTCACAAACATTTTGGGTGAAATCCAGAATTGAAATTCATCCAAAATAAATTATTTACTACATAATTTTCCTATACAATAATTATTACCCTTTCAGTATTGCTTTTACCTCTTGGAAATATAATCCTATTTTGTAAATGCCATATTCAGGGATGTATTCTGCTCTCTTCTGGGAATACATCTCGGGCCCATGGCTGTTTACATCAAACAGCTGATGCAGAAAAGCCATCTGCTCTCTTTGATGTGACTTGGCCTCCACTCTGTCTTCACTTTTTTCTGCAACTGGTGTCATTTGCAAGCCCATGGGTTCACTAACTAGGCTAACTTATCATACCTGTGGCTTGCAGGCGGAATGTACGTATCTTGTTTTCATATCTTAGAGCGCAGTCTGCTGGGCTCTAAGATACAAAAGCATTTGCTACTGAACTTGGCTATTGCAGAGAGAAACCCCATTGACTTCAAATGTGACAACATACTTCACCAGAAGCTTGGAAGTAACTTTTTACAATGCCCTTAATGTGGGTTTATAGCAATCCCATTAATTTTTAAACAGATCTGACTATGAAAAGCAATAGACTTGCACAAAATAATCACATCAGAGATGAACCAATAACTCTTTACTCAGGCTTATCCTGTTTCCTGTAGCTCCTAACTCTTTCTACATTTTTTACCATCTCTTGTATTAATAATCCCATAGAAGCCCTTATATATGCACATAACCCCAGGAGCAGTACAGGAACAGATATTCCTAGGAAGTCCCCAGAGCAAGTGTGCTTTGCTGGTGAAAGGAGGACGATTTTGCCCATATTTTTTATCTCAATATCCAGTCAGCCATGCCCTCCAGACTCAACTGCAAGAGATGGCTGTAATGTCTGTGGATGTGCACATCTGTGCTTCTTAAATGAGGAATCTTTCTTCCCCTTTTTGGCACAATATATATTGTGCACACAGTGGCCTAAACCGGTTAATCACAGGCGTGAATTCTCCTCAGAGTACTTACTTTTTCTGTCTCATACCCTGTTATCCTTGTTATCAGTTACTCTTTTGTATCATTATCCTAAGGCTTTCAATAGGTTGAACTGGGTTCCAAAGACATGTGTGTAAATTGAAACTTCTTACATCTCTACAGTTTATGTTAGTCAACTAAGCCTAGTGCAGAAGCACCCCAGAATAAAAATTGCTAGTTATCTCCTCCACAGATGATAGATAGAAGGCTCTTCATTTTCACAGGAATGGTCACGCTTAACCTTGCTTTATCCCGTGTCAAAGAGACAAACTGTAGGAAACTTCACAAAGTTGGATATAGGGACCTAACAGTAAAGAATATTAGCATTTATCCCTTTTAGCATTAGATTAACTCATATTGGTGAACTCCAGCTGCTAAATGGGACCTTCTCTGCCCCCATGGGAGATAGTCGGCTGGGCAGGGCAAGAGCTTGTGGGACCAGCCCAGTTCCCACTGTAGCTTAGCAGAGAGTTTTCTTTCACTGCTGTGAAAATAGGATTACCATCTCTAAACAGCTCAAATTTGGAGGAAGAATTTGCATTATGTTATTGTAACATGGGACTGCAGGCTAGCTTAAGGCAACGCATTCTTTTGGCAGTGCATCTCTGTGACAGGAGGTGCTCGTGGGCTCTTAATGCAACGCAAGAGCCGTGCAATCATGAAAGACAGATAAAAAACACATACAAAATCTGTAGCCACATCGCATCCAGTTTTTCCTTTTGCCCAGTGTTTCAGGAGACAGCAGACCATCTGCAGGCTCACCAGAAATGCCCAGCTCTGGGAGCCTGTGCCATGCACGGGGTCCTTTTTAGAGTCCCTTTTATTAAACATTGCTAACTTAATGGAGCCTCACTGGTGGTGGGCCCTGGTGTTTTGCCACTGATGACTTGATGAACTCTCTTCAGCTATCTCCCTTGCCAATGCTTTTTTCCACTGCTTCATGGAAGTCAGGGCGCTAGGCATGCTGCAGCATATATTTTTTTCTTGGTGGTGAAAAAGAGCAATTGGATGCATGGGGTTTCTTTCCAGAAAGCTGGTTTATGCTCTTTAATACCCTTTGGCCTTATTTTTATCAGGATTAACCTATAAGATTCATACTTGAAGTTAAGCTCTGATGTCTTTCTGCATAACATGACTGACTTGGATTTAAATATATGCATATCAGCTTTAAAAGCTTTCAGAGCACTTCTCTGAATAAAATTAATATTAGTACGCTTCATGTGTGCAAAACAGTCAGGAAGAGCAAATCTGGTATGAGGAATGACTTTGTGTCCTGGTTTTTTCTCTACCTAGTGCCTAACTCCACTTGCAATGGCTTTGATGAGGCTGTCCCAAGGGCTTACAGAACATCCCCGGGAAAGCAGATCTGCTTTGTTGCAACTGTTCGTCTGGCAACGCCTCAGTTTCTAAAGGTAAGTGCATACCTTGGGTCGCATTCATTTCAGAACTTTTCAAAATGCTTTCAGATGGGGTGACATGCAAAGTTCTTAGTTTTGCTAATTGAATGGATTACAGATATCACATTTCATGCATAGAAATCCAGTGAAGAGGATTATCATTGCGAGCCAGGATCTGCGGAAACGGTATCACTTCTCCTCCCCTTGCCGGGGAGATGGAAACCCTCCTTGCATTAGGAATTGCACAATCACTTTGAAATTGGTTTCTTCATTACTGCTTTCTACTCTGGGACTTGCAGGGCACTCTTGAGTGATTCATGGCCCCAGCAGAGTCTCTTTTATGTGAGTAAGAACACTTCCATAATCTTAACCACAGTAATCATATTAGTATGAGGGGCTGGAGTTAAGGTTGTCCGGGAACACTGAAAGCAAATTCCCTTGTCTTTGGGTAACTAAGATCTCAAATTAAACAGGTAAACTAAATGGGCTGCACATGGCAATAAGCTGCCCAATGCTAGGGAGGAGAAGAACCTAGAGAAGGTGTTAGCTGCCACGAAATCCTAGACACTGATTGCTTCAGTTCACCTGAGTGACTCACTCAACCCCCATTCTTGACTTCCTCTAAAGTGAAGGCCAAAATATGTATCTGACTGGCTAACGAAGGCAGAATTAGTGTGTTGGTTGCACAGAGAAATGTTTGCATGTCGCACCTTGAATTTCAGGGAATGTTATTGCCATCAGCATGTATTTTGGCATAAGCTGTAGACAGGGAAGAGAGGAATTTAAGGTATGCCTGAAGCTTTTTGCCTCTGTACAGCCAGCAACTTTAATCAACTTTATAAGCATTGACATGTATCAAAGAAACACTTGAAAGCAGCGTGTCCCAGCTTGTCCTCTGGTCCCAAGAGGTAGTCTGTATGACTTCGCTCTCATAGAGGGACAGCAGAGACAGAAGTGGCAGCAGAGGCATGGGTGGGTGTCACTGAGCCCACGGCACAGGGGAATGTGGCACCAGGGAATAGGAGGACGGGCACATTGGGGGCCAGTGGGCAGGCTGTACTTATAACGATGATGGAAACCCTCCTGCAAGAGAGACATGGGGGACATGGTAACCCTGGATGCCACTAAATCCTGAGTGCTGATGCTGGCAAGTCCCAGGCCAGGGGCCTCCAGGTTGACTCCAGGCAGCTCGTGGAGCTGGAGGTGCCCCTGCAAACTGCCAGTGGGAGAAGAGAGGTCGGCAGAGAGGAGCTGGCGCATGCAGCCAGCCCCAGCCCATGCATGAGTGTGCACCATGGTGCCATCCTTCCTCCCCTTCCTATCTCCACCCAACAACTAATCACCGCTGATTGCCTCCTCATCTTCATCCCTCTGGGGCAAGGACGTCCTGCCTCACAGGCAGCCCTGTGCCCTGCCTCCTTCCATGCACTTATTAATTATCATTATCAGAAGTGCCAAGGGCTTCTGTGAGTCTTAAGAGCCAGCTTCTTCACTTCACTGGAGTAAAGTGCAAGGCAAAACCACTACCTTTCACCTATCTGACAGGCTCCATGCAGACTGCCTGCCTGAAAATGCATGTACTCCTCTTCGGCTGTTGAGTAGGAAGGAGAGTGTCCCCCTTTCTCAAATAGGTCTCGAAGGGCAGACATCCAAAAGGACTGGGCAAGGGTGGTAGGTATCTTTAGTAACACAAAGAGAGTGAGGAAAGTCGTGACAAACCCAGATGGGACCAAGCACAGGCTGGATGCTGGAAAAGGGCATTGCTCCTTGGGGCTGTTGGCAGCACAGCCCTCACACCCCAGGCACTGCTGCAAAACCATGAAAACTTTGGCTCCCTGAAGATCAGTCTCAGCTCTTAAGTCCACGTGCATCACAAGTTCTTCCCAGCTCCTGCAAAAATGTTGGCATTGATAATTACAATAGATTGCTCTTTGGAGTTGCCAGAAAATGTGCAAATTCTGTTTTTTCCTCTTATGCACTATGTATTTATAGCTAACAAAAGCTAGACGAAGCAGAACTCTCTCTAAGTCAGCTCTTTACCACACAGGAAATGTGCATCGTGGAAGAACCTCTAGAGGAATTCACATCACGACACAGCCTGGAGTGGAAATTTTTGTTCCTGGATCACAGGTTGGTGACAAGAAAAGCACTCCTGGTTGCGTTCCATGCTTGTCTACTGTTGTTTTCATAAGTGCAATTCTCTCAAATAGTGTTCCATTTCACATCTAAGTCACATGAGCAGGAGGGCTGCCACTGAAATTCCTACAAAAGCTGATGTTTACTATTTTACATTTAGTTCTGCATTTGTTTTTATCAGTCTTTTAAAGCAAAACTACTCTGTTTCTTAGGCCAAATTTGTGATTAGCTTGTTATCATTTCCTTTAAAATTATCAATGGACCAGAGTCTGTCGCATGGCAAAATGGCTTAATCGTTTTACAGCTGCAGAAACCATTCTTTCCAAATCCAGCCATTGACTCTGTGTGTGCAATTCCCACTGAGTTACGGACAGAAAGTCTGTGCTGGCCCGAGGCAACCGTGCTGGCAAATGCACAAAGCAACTGCCTCAGCGTGCCATGGACAAGCTCTGCAGGCACCCAGAGGGAAGCAGCACAGATGATCTCCCCTCCTACCCCTGTAGTCCCAGCAGACGATGGCTTCCTATCACCTTGCCCTGCGTTTTCCCCTGTGCAGACTGTGGGAGCCACGGCAGAGCCCCTGACCAAGGAACAGCCAGGGAATGGCTCCCTCACAGCAGGTTCCTCCTGTGTGAAGGTCTCTGAGAAGCTGAGCTGCTTTCCACAACCACATTTTCCCTGGAAATATGGGGTTGTCATAGCCTTGTCCTGGGAGGATAGTGCCTGCTGGCACTGCCATGCCCAGCTGGGCATCCCAGGCACAAGGCAGGGCAAGTCCGGATCCGTTCCCCTGGAGTGGATAACTCTACACTGATAAGTGAGAGCAGATATGGGCTTTTTGCACATCTGTGTCAACATGCAGAACTGCTTGTTTTGTGGTTTATGAATTCACTTATATTGTGCCTAACCGCAGAGCACCGCCGATTATAGGATACTTGCCTTTTGAAGTGCTGGGTACTTCTGGCTACGACTATTACCATATAGATGACCTAGAGCTGCTAGCAAGGTGCCATGAACACTGTAAGTATCGCATGGCCCAGGGTCCTGTGGAGTCCCTGGGACACCTCTTTTCAGTGGAATGAAATTTCAGTTAAAATAGTTTTAAACTTGGAAGGAGAGGTTTGACCCTTGCCTCGCACCTGTATGTCTTAGCAAGAGCTGCAGCAGATTGGAGGCACTGCACCTTGATTGGCACCTGGGCCAGACTTATCAAGCTCCAAAAAATACAGTTTTACCCTCCATATCCCTGAAGTAGTCAACAAGACTCACTGAATGGATAAAATATGCCAAATTAGACCCCACTCTATTAGTAACGAATACGCAGGAATAGTTCAAGCAATCTCAGGAAAGATTGTATTTTGTAAAACTCTTGCAGATTATTTACCCTAATGTTGTTCACCACGTATTTAGGATACCTGTGATAATTGAATATAGTCTAGTAAGTTTTAATTGAAAAACTCTTTCACTAAGTAAAGAAATTGAGGCAATGCTTTTCAAACATTTACTTATAGAACTGGCTGTACCATCTCAGCTTACTACCTCTGAGTGTCCTGAAAACATCCAGTCAGCATTAGTTTTTATATGTTGAGATTAAAATATAGAAAGGCTGAATATGTGCCTGTTTGGGAAACCCTTAACATCACTGGGGGAGAAAGGCAGAGATTAACTTTGTGGGGGAATCTTTAAAGCCTTCTATACTTCCCAGTTTACTGCAGTTTGAATTCCTGTCAGTCTGGGAATTTTAATTTCAAATGACTTTTGTCTTTGCACAATGTTATCTCCTATACTCACTTCATTCTGAATCCATCTGCACACAATGCTCATCTTTTCAAGCATCTTTATCCTGTACTTTTCTGATACAGAACTTAAGATGATCACTCTTAGAAATTAATCCCAGATGCCTAATTAAGCAGTATGTGATCAGCACATAAACAGAGTAAGATCTATGTTTAAACTGTAGCCGATGTTAATGCATTAGTGTCCAAATTTAATGTTAATTGTACTGAATAGGAATGTACCATTCAAAGTGTCAAATAGGATACCTACTGATCTTTCTGATTTTTCCTCTATCATTCACTCAAAAGGTGCTTTGACTCCTGTCTCCCTTGGAAATCAATGGGGTCACAGATACTTTTGTCACTTTTTTCACATTTCTTGCCTTTTTCATATCAGAAATTGTGCTACAAGGCCTGTGTGTGTTTTCTGCTGACAGTGATGCAGTTTGGCAAGGGGAAGTCTTGCTGCTATCGGTTTCTGACCAAAGGACAGCAGTGGATCTGGCTCCAGACCCATTACTATATCACCTACCACCAGTGGAACTCCAAGCCAGAGTTCATTGTCTGCACACACATGGTGGTAAGGTATGGAAAATCATACCAACCGGCAGGGACATAAAGGACAGTAAGATAAAGACATTCTCATGACTGCCAACACTTTATCTTAAAAACATCATGTTTTACATAACAAAAAATTAAGCCTGAGCTCTCTGAAGGAAATATATTCATTATAGAAAACTGAATAAACATGTATTGACAGGAGAAGGGGAATGGCTTTAAGCTGAAAGAGGGCAGATTTAGATTAGATATTAGGAAGAAGTTCTTTCCTGTGAGGGTGGTGAGGCACTGAAGAGGTTGCCCAGAGAAGTTGTGGCTGCCCTATCCCTGGCAGTGTTCAAGGCCAGGTTGAACAGGGCTTTGAGCAACCTGGTCTAGTGGAAGGTGTCCCTGCCTGTGGCAGGGGGGGTGGAACTAAATGATCTTCAAGGTCTATTCCAACCCAAACCATTTTGTGATTTTATGATTCTGTGAAACCTTACTTTATGCTAAGCTTGATTTGTCAATCATGAATTCAGGGGCAGATTAACTGTTGCATTTTTCCATTTTGTGCAAAAATAGAGAATAGACAGATCCCTTAACTATTCACTTCCTCTAATCCTCATGTTGTTTTTAAAGAGATATGTGGAAGCTTTCCAGTGAAGTCATAAAGTGCTTGTAGGATGTGAACTTGACCTTTATATATACTTCTTTAATATACCTCTTGACTTCAACAAGATAGGAACACAGCAAAACCTGAAAATTGAAATAGTCTCTCAAGTGTTATTCAGTAGCATTTGACATAAGTGATTTTTCAGCTATTCATTTAACTTGTAAAATGTTACAGTAATTTGTTCCTCCACTTGCTTAAAGTACATTTAATGAAATATAACAATACCATGTTCATACACAGAATTATATTTTCCATTCAGTTATGCAGATGTTCGGGTGGAGAGGAGACAGGAGATGGGCTTGGAAGAAGTGTCCTCAGAGGTTGTGTCCTCAGCACTAAAGGTACAACGAGAAAAGCTTTTTTCATGAATATATGTAGTAATCAGAATTTGTCCCTGTGTTAATGTCACTGAAGACTCCACCATTGTCTTTCTGGATGGATTCCCTCAACTTCAGAATTCACTGCTCACTTGAATAATTTTAACATAGATTGTGTAAATTCATGAAAGGATAAGCCTGGAAATCAGTAGCAGCCACAGATTAAGTGGAACATGGGCAGGGACAATGTAAGATATCTCCACCTTTCCTTGGCAAGATACTACTGTTTCGATTCACTTGGGAATGTTTTGGCAGTCAGCCTTCTTAGCTACATCTCAGTGATCTGCTGAGGGAAGAAAGAAAAGCTCCTCCTCAGTGCATGGCTGAGTGTCTCACAGAGGTTGCAGTTGCTGTCACGTCCAACTGAACACAAAAGATTCAGAAACACATCTGAAGGCACAAAATTACTATGGCAGTAGCTTGCTATTTATTTGCAACTCAGTGATAGCTCTTTGTAAAATGCATTTGTTAGATGGGTGATTGACACCTGTGCCCAGGTCTTGTGCTGGCCTACCTGGGATTAGTTCTGCTCAAGTTATTTTAGGCCAGCCAAAGAACTGGGTGTGCAGCTATTGCTAGATGCATTTCAGAATGTTTTTACCCTGACAGATGCAACAGCTATTCCCTTTTCTTGTTTTGGTTTGGTTTTTTTAGGACAGTGGCACCAGCTTGGATCCTGAACAGCACTTTAATGCACTTGATATTGGTGCCTCAATCCTCAGCGCTAGTCGGACACCTTCAGTATCATCCAGGAGCTCACCAAAATCTTCCCACACACCCAAGTCGGACCCATCTTGTGAGTGGCATTCCTGTGTTACTGCAGTATTTTTAATTTAGCCAAGTTACAGAATGTGTGCATATATACCACAGCCTCTAATTTAACAGTTAGTGATGAGGTGTCGACGATACGTGTTTGTCACTCACAAGGAAGTGCGTAATCTGAAATGCTAACGTACAAGAGGTAAGGTTCTAGTGCAACCACCTATACACCTGAAAATGAATAGAGGGACTAGCTGTGAAACCTGCTGTTTCAATCTGTTATGAAAATGAGAGCTTCTGTCTTCAGATCTGAGGGCATCAGTATGAGCAATATGAGATCCTTCTAGACTTATATGAGTAATAACAGTGATTCTTTTCTGGCCAAGATTCAGGATGTTCCAGCATTGACTTGGGCACACCTTACGCACTCTTTCTGCTCCCTGATCTGGAAGAAAAGTCAATGAGCTAACCTAAATTTACAGTTATTTGAGCTATTTGAAGGGAGTTCCAGCTGTTTTAGCACAGTTCTTGGTTCCTTTTGCTCTGTTCATTGGAGCACAAAATCATAATCTGTCTCATTTACTTTTATCTTTGCCCAGACCCTCCTTATCAGTTTAATTTTACTGCCATTGAAGTCAACAAGAACAGCCTTGACTCCCACTGGAATTTAGCAAGGCCATAATCATTTCCAGCCAGGTCTCATTGTAATACCCACTTCAAACGGGGATGATTTCCAGCATGTGAAATCTCACCGGTACTTTTCTTGCAGCTACACCAACAAAGCTGATTGCAGAGCCTAACACTCCCTTGCCAAGAACACCGAGTGCTCAGCAGGATTTATCCGTGCACAGACTCAGTCAACCTACTGCTCTTCAGGTAACTTCACAAAGAGCCGTCAAAATAGGCAGACAGTGTAAAGCATGTGCCACATATGCAGCTTAGTGGTTTAAAACAGCTTACACAAAAGCCATGGCATTAGAAGAAACCTAAAATTTAAAGGAGCCAAACTTGTACATAAGTTTTGGTTTGTTTTGTTTTAATCTAGGTTTCTTTGCCTTCTCAGCCTTCATGTGAGCTTCTCCCACAGCAGTTGCTGCCTCAAGCAACTCTGCAAAATCAGCCTGCACCTCTGGCACAGGTTAGTTGGGGATTTGGAAGTGGAATAGGTCACTTGCTTATCTCCTGATATTGTCTCCTTTTGGGGCTTTTAGGTTACCTCTTTAGTACCTGAAATCCCCAAATCCACCAGCTCTCAAATGCATAAAATATTGTGGGGAAGTAATCTGAATTTTACACCTGTGTGTTTTAACATATATCTGCGTACTGGCATTTAGAGGAGAAGCCCAGGTACATGTAGGTTCAAGTGCACACACACATCTATTTCATGGGAAGACAAAAAACAGATGGAAAAAGAGTTTTCAATTTTGCTTCTACAGAATCAGGGCCCATCAAAATCAAAGTCACGGACCAAACCTAACAAAAGTGCTCAGTTCTTCTAAAAACACCTACTTGGCTGTGCTGGTGCAGAACTAACCAGCAGTAAAGGACATGTGTGTTTAACAAAACCCATTTTGTGAGTGTGCCAGTAATGGTGAGGATGCCACTGACAACAGATTCCTCCAGTGAAATCTATTAACCCGTATCTCAAAAGCTGGCAGTGGCCCCAAAAGCCACCTCAGTGTTTCATTTGCAGTGCATTTTGAAGAAGCATTTTGAGTACCATGCTCCCATCACATTGTTTCTCTCCTGTGGTCATGCCATGATGACACACCCCATCATCCTCTGATTTTAGGTATGGCACAGTATTCCTGGACCTGAGCTGCTTCTATCATTGTTACGCTGTATTCCCTCAAAATATCCCAGAGTTTCTTCTGTAGCATATAAAACATTCAAAGTCCCGAGGATCCCTGATTTAAAATAACAAATTCTCATTTATCTTCTATGTTTAATATTCTTTTCACGACTCCACACCAGCATGCAGTGAAGAAACAGCATATCAATTATCTGCTCTGAGCATTCATTTTCTTCTACAGATATTTCTCTCAGTTATTCATTAATGCACTTCCAAACATCAATTAGTTTATTTATTATAAACCTGTGCATGTTTTGTTTGACGTTTTTCTACCTCCCTTTCTTCTCCATCAAAGCTCTTTGCGAAAAGATGCTTTCCAGTCATTTACCGAGAGCTTTGCTGCCTTGCCTTTTCCCAGTAAAACACTCTTATGGCACTCCAGCTCCATTTCTTTTCCACCAAATTGAAGCACCATCCAGACGCATGGCCACTGGTTAAACCTCCTTGGGCCAGCTAAATCTTGATGAAAGAAGGCAGCCCTCTGGCAGCCCTCTTCTCGACTGGCAGGAAAGTCACAGCAATGCTCCTGGCAAAGCTCAAGATGGAGCTTGATGGGGAGCAGGGAATCAACACCAGGATGTTGCAGCTCAGGTTGCTGATGCTCACATTCCATAGTGATGCTCCAGGGAAAGGTACTAAATCTACATGTTCTTGGGTGATTTTCATGACATATGGTGAAAATTACGAAACTATTCTGTACTTCCCACCTTAAAATAATAAACATGTCAGCCTGCAGCAAGATAATCCATCATTTAAAGGACAAGGTGCCTGCAGCGCCTGTAGCAGGGTACCCTGCTGCCAACCCAGGAGGATGCTCTGCAGGGTGCTCCCCACAGCCTTTCTGCCACTTGCCCTCCGTTGAAGGTGACTGAAGTCAGGAGCTGAAAGGCAGTGCGCTGAGCCTGGCCATGCAGGGCACTGAGGACACTCTGACGGGTGTCCTTTAGGCTAACATTTGGCTACAGAGCAGCAGCGTGGGGAAGGACATTTTAAGCATCCACAACTGCATCTGCCTCAGGCACCATCTGCTTGAACTTTGGTTACTTTTATTTTGAGCAAAGGCTGCGATGGTTTTTGTCTCCGCTGAAATGTGGTTTTAGCTTCTGCCTTGCTTGCTTGAAGGAACAGACAGCACAGTACTAGCTGTTGCCTGAATGTAAATGGTTTATGTTAAACCAAGTGCTCCCCATTAGAATATGTTTGTTTGCCTTCCTCATTGTAATAAATTAAAATCCCCTACAACACAGCGGATGTTGATGACTGAATAATAATTAGCACTAATAAACCGTTTGGGATTGTGCAGGTGTTATTCAGAAGGCAGAAAGAACGAACAAGTTGTTCAGTGAACTGCAAAACTAATGAAACCTGGTTTCCCAGGGGCTGCGCCTTCCAAGGCTGGTGCATGGACCCAGCCTTTCCTGAAGGAGGAAGGGACAACTGGATCCCTCTCTCCTTTGCTCAGCTAAAGCTTTAATGAAATTACAGCAACCTGGTATTTTTGAGACAGGCAACTCTGTTGCATGTCCCCAGCACTGGCCAGAAGGACTGAAAGTTGGGCAGTAGGCAGAAAAGAAGGTTTTAAAGGAAACTGAGCTAAGAAAAAGTAAATAGGGTCTCTTTTCTTTGCCCAGCTACCTAAGAAACCAGACTAGAATTACTGCTAAGGAGTTTTTTTGTCTGTGTTAACAGATCTTGATTAAACTGGTGGGATTATAGATATGTCACAGGTTTAGTCTTCAGTGTTTGTATCTGGAAAGCTGGCACTTTTCCTTGTGTAACACACTTCTCTGAGGATCCTATGAATGTTTGTAAATGCCTAAGTGAGAAAAAGAGCAACATCATCTGATGCCAGTGACAGTTAAAGCTGTGCAGTGTTTTCTGTGGAACATTTTGAATTAAGCTCTTTTAACTTATTATACAATTACAGATTTTGCCCCTAATTAGTAGAGCAGTTAATGATCTTGAGATAAACAGTCTGTGGTGCAGGTCAGTTTCTGTTAGTGTGTCATTGGACAAAAACAATAGAAGCTCTGTAATCACAGGGGTCATGGCTAGAGTTATCAACAAATTTTGGGGTTAGTGTGAGAAAGGGAAAAAAGCAAAAGAGAAAGTTCCTTGTCTTCCTCCGTAACAGCTTTCACTCTAGTATTTTCACTGTAAAATTGTTGTTGTTAAATGTATTAGTACAAAAAGCACATGAAAAAGAGAACAAAAAGACAATACTACATGAATATGCTAATTGTAAGAAGGTGCTGAAAAAAAAATTAAGGAACAATACTGTAAAATCCACAGCAATTATTCTTGCATGTGACTTTGCAAAACAAATTCAAATTCAAAACTAACATCTGGAAATGGATTTTGTTTCTTATTGAAGTATAAAATGATTTTTAAATTATCTGTTATAAAATTCCTTACATTTATTAATTGAAGAAAATTGGGTTCCTTTCCCAAAGTGCCTTCAAGGAGTTCATACAGTAATGAAAAGTCTACTGTCAGCAAGCCAGGCAGATAAAATGAAGCTTTTGGCTAAAATCGCTTTTAATTCCTTTCTGATAAGGACCCTTTTAAAGACTTATGAGTAGTCCTCACTAACAGGTCATATAGGAAGAATTAGGTTGCCTTTTTAAAAATTCCTCCTATACAGTCAGGTTAAGGCAGGAATTAGCTGCATCTCGTCTAAACGTGACGTTGCTACATAGCATCATTCCACTCCTAAAATCAGGGTCCCTGGGATTCTTCAGAAACACAGAGTCACGCTACAACAAGCAGCACCAGCTGCTCCTTTGGGTCACTTGTCCTTGTTCCCAAACATCAGAGGTTTCCACTCATCCATTCCTGTTTAATACCTTATACATGGACTAGAAAGAGAGAGACCCCGCTCTGACTTCTCCCCTTTAACATCAGAAAGAAGTAACACAAACTTCCCTTCGGGAGCTTTGACACCATTTTTCTGCTCTGGGAGAGGATGGGGTTGCAGATGACAGTGCTGCTGTTTGAAGGCAAAAGTGATGTGAATCACAGCACCAGAGGCCAAGTGCTCACATTATCTCCTTGGGCAGATGGCACAAGCGGCAAGCACTTGCAAACACCTCTGCCACCGAAGTGGGCTCTGAGGACCTCTGCTACCCACAACTGCACGTGCCACATTAGCATAGCAGCCCTTCTTCCCCCTAACCAGGATGGCCATGGAACTCCCTTCCACTTTGCCACCGCTCTTTGTGCAGTGACCTCCCAGATAGTGCTGGAAAGCTGCTCTCCACCTGGTAAATAGAAACAAACCCTCTGAAGTTCTCACCCTTTCTCACCTAAAGGCCATTGAAGATTTCAGCTCTGCTAGAGGGAATGTGAAGGTACTTTCAAGTATTTAACTTGACATTGTACAAATCAGACCAGTCACATTTAGATTTCTGTAAGTAGCCAGAAATTTCATTTAACCATACAGCGTTACTAGCACTAGAGTGCTCCGTAATTCCCTTCTTCTTACCATTTTTGTTTTCCTGGTAAAAAAGCCAGAAATGGTGTAAGCCAGTTCACCTCCGTGGAGCAGGAAGGCGCTAGCGCAGGGCCACTGGAACAACCACAGGAATGGAGCATCATCTTTAAGTCACAGCAGAATTACTGATTTTCTTCAGGCTGAGCACTCACAGCACCACATATTTTCGGAGAGGTCTTGGGTGCCTCAAATACAGAAAAGCTCACAGATCTTTTGAAGTGTTTTGTATTTTTCCAAAGACTGTTTTTTACTTTTGGAATATGAGCTCATGCAAAGCAACTATTCCAAAACCTATTAAAATAATAATTAACTTTGGTGGACTTTGAATCATAGCCAAGAACACCAAATAAAACTAAGAATTTATTGCTGTGTTAGTCCCCTCCACGCTTCTTAAATGATTCCCTGTTGTGGCAGGTACTGCTGCTACTGAAGGTTGCACTTTCTTCTTCACCCTGATTAGTGATCTCCATTTTATATTATTATTTAGAGCAGCCTTTCTCCCACTGAGCTGAGCTATTCATTTTACATCACATATAAAAATAACTTAATGAGCATTCCTTTGTAGCTTGACTACTACTCAGCTGTAGAAATATAGAAGTTGTTTATTGTGGTCAGCTGTTGCGTGATGCTACAATAAGTCATCAGCAGAATAAAGCATTGCAGCACTGCTATTTCAGTGGGGAAAAAGGAAAGTGTAAGTAAAACATGTCCAGAATATACAGCTATGCCATGCTAAGGGCTCCAAACTGCAGTCTAATAGAAATAATGCACTGAAGTCTTATGAAGAGCGGCTGAGGGAACTGGGGTTATTTAGTCCAGAGAAGAGAAGGCTCACAGGAGGAATCTTATTGCTCTCTACAGCTACCTGAAAGGGGGGTTTAGTGAGGTGGGGGATAGTTTCTTCTTCCAAGTAACAAGTGATATGACAAGCGGTAACGGCCTCAAGCTGTGCCAGGGAAGGTTTAGGCTGGATATTAGGAAAAATTCCTTCACTTGAAAGGGTGCTCAGGCATTAGAACAGGCTGCCCAGGGAAGTGGTGGAGTCACCGTCTCTGGAAGTGTTCAAAAAACATTTAGATGAGGCCCTCAGTGACCTGGTTTAGTGGTAGTCTTGGCAGTCCTGGGGTAACGGTTGGACTTGGTGATCTTAAAGGTCTTTTCCAGCCTTATTGATTCTCCAATTCTATTATTTGCTCTCCAGTTAGGATGCTCTTGATATTTTAAAGTAGCATACTCTCAAATAACAGTCCTTCTGATAATTCCCTAACAGAACAGGGTCAGTTGTAAGCAGAACATTCTAAGTGAACTAATTTAATATATATGTGCATAAAATTGAAAATACACAGATTTATCTCTGCCTAGATGTTAGTATGTTACAAACATATCTTCTATTCCTTTGGCTGTTCTTTACAATCAAGAAACAATGACTTATTATAAAACAATGTTTATTGAGGCCTGTTTGTATTGTAATGACTGATTTTCTCCCACTTCTTTCTTTCTAGTTCTCGGCACAGTTCAGCATGTTCCAGACCATCAAGGACCAGCTAGAGCAGCGTACCCGGATCCTGCAGGCCAACATCCGGTGGCAGCAGGAGGAGCTCCAGAAGATACAGGAGCAGCTCTGCCTGGTCCAGGACTCCAGCATACAGGTACGTTACTGCTGGGAGACGCATAGAAAAGCATCCTCTCTCACGTGGCTGTTGATAGGGTTGGCAACTTAAAATTAGCTCCAGAGTCCAGGAAATCTGGACGTGTGGAAACCAGCTCATTTGAATGAGGATGTTACCCTCTGAAAGCCTCTTGAGTAACCTATGCCTAGAAAGATTTAAGAGCTCTCTGAAAGAAGTGAAGGAAGAAATACCTCAACCTTAGGATGAAAAGTTGGGTCTTTTACAGTAGCATTTTAATACTTTGTCTGCTGAGTCTTCAGACTGAGCAGCTGTAGTAGAAAAACATTCAAGTTCAGACTTGCCAATGATTATGCCTTTCCAGTTCATCAGCTTCCATCCAGTCACTGCTTGCTTCATGTTGGTATCACTTGTGCTTGGTATCTTGTCTGTCCAGCTCTTCCTTAGCCAACAGCCCTCCTTTAGCTCATCTCTTTCATTCACTCCCTGTTTTCCTGACCCTACCCCAGCCCAGATACAGAGCACATGAGGTTCATTTCCTTGTCACATTAAAAAACCTAAATCTCTGCTGATGATCATTTGTTCACACCTGGGAGGTGTCTGAATTTGTTCTTCACTGGACCAGCTTAAGCCTTTAGGGTGAAGCTGACTACTCTGTCTCTAATACCTCCTACACAGAGCTATAATTCACAAAGTACAGTGTCTGCTTTTAATTCACTAAGTACAGTATCTGCTTTGTACAACCTCTTCTGTCTAGCAAACCTCAGAAATAATAGGAAGTTCAGTATATCGTCGGTTTCATTTAATGACAAATGGACAAATTATCCAGTTTTATGCAAGTTTTCTGGATGTGGGATGATTACTGCTATGTTTCTCATAATTTAGCTATAAATGCCAGGTTAAATCACCCTTGCTTGAAATGCTGCACTGGGGACCCACTGTGAATACTGTACTAACAAGATTTTTTTAGAAGACAAGCTCTGTCGCACAAACAAATGTCTCAAAGAACATTTTAAGCACCAGATGAAAACCTGGGACCTGATGAAGTCAGTGGAATTTTGCTCCTGACTTCCACAGAAATAGACTTTCACCCATCGTCAGCATCTGTGAAGTGCAGTTTCACATATTAAAACAAATTGGGATTGTATGTTTAGGCAATTAAGGGATCACTGAAGCCAAATTAGAAACTTTGCTACTTAAGTTGCTGCATGTGCACTGCTGTTACACAAAATAGCAATGGTGGGTCCCAAAACTAGGACTCCCTGTTCCTGGTGCTATATAAGCATATGAGTAGACCAGGTTTAACTTCAGTGCATTTCTTCTGTTGGTTCTGCGCTGATTTTGATTAATGGGAAGGGAAAGTCTCTCTGCAATTAACTGGCCTTCAGTTCAGAATCATGTCATATGTCTGAAAGCTATTATTGTTATTATGAATATCAAGAGACGTGATATTCTCACTTCTTTTCTTTTTAATTGGGTGAAAACCATTACTCGCTCCTGGTGAAGCCTTCAACAGTCACATACACTCATCTTTTTTTTTCTTAATGTATAATTCAGGCAAAAATAGAAGATCAGAGCACATTCTTATATGCAGGAAACGGATTTTATTTTTAGAAAGTTGTCTCCCATATGCACTGAAGTGCATTTAATAACCCAAAGACCATGGGACAGATTCTCAGATATGCTCATAGGGAGCTCAAGCAGAGAGAAGAGGAGGCCCAGTGGGTAAATGGTGGGTAGTTCTGTACTGCCCTCCCCATAACAATTTGTAACTCTGAGATATACCACCTGGGTGATCCTCTGCCCCATGAAGACTGTACCAGGTTGGACCAAGTCTTTGCAGACCAGTACAAGTTTTCTAGTGTCAGTACTGACCATTTCCCAGCAGAACTGAGAGGCAGGGGGAATGGAGGGCAGCTCAGAAATGCAGGGGCAATGCTGGATGGGGAGGGTCATCCTCCATAGTCTGGGTGCCTTTCAGTGTCCTTAGAGCAACCAAACAAGGCAACAAGATGTGAGCGGTCACACTGACTCAGGGTCAGGGCCTCTTCCTTCCCCCAGTTTCTCTAGGTTAAATAAACAAACAAGCACAAAGAAGTTACTGTGCTGTTTGTGAGGATAGAGAGAGACTAGGAATTAGATTTGTCTTTATTTGGCTAGGGGCAACTCAAAAGAAAGATTCACACTTTTGCAAGAAACACTTTTGTGACTCGCAAGCAACGAGGAGTAAACTTAAATCAGAAATCCAACCATGTGCTTTGCAGCACGTATTTTCATCATTCAGGGAGCTGGATGTCTGCAGACATTGATCTGTGTCTATTATCACAGCTACAAAGCATAGTAGCAAACAGGTGAGATTACTATCAAGCACGTTTCTGGTCTCTTTAATATTCTGTGAGGAAGAGCTGTAAGCACGGGGGAGTGCTTCAGGCTGTCTGAAAAGGGGGAAGTGTTCTCCAGTGTTCCCTCATTAGCTGATTTATTAACATATCTTCCCCACTGGTTCATTCACTTCCACACAGAAGTTGTACAGGTTGCTCTGTGGAGAATTAAGCCCCATTTCCATTTCCTTCAGGGATCTTCAAAACTGCAGTACCGCAGTCCACCAAGAAACACTTTCCCAATCGGACAGATGTTGAGCACAGTAGTCTGCATCAGAAAGTATTTCCAAGAGCCTTGTGTGATGAAAGATGAAACTAGCAGGAGGTTTGTGGGCCCTGAACAAAAGTGTTCAAAACCCCATTAAATCCCTATTACTGCTTTTCCTAACAAACAAAAGTGTGAAGGACAAGAGCAGCGAGAGTAACCTCAGAAGTCTGAAGGATGCTGTGTCTGCTCCAGATTTGAACAGTCTAGCTAATGAATTGTGGATGGGGTGGAAGGCAGAAGGGCTGAGCCTGATCAGCCTGCAGGAACTACAAATGAGACCATCCACAGACACCCATCATTTGCAAACCAGGCTCCCTTCAAAATCCACGAATCTCAGCTCCCCAGTGCTGTACTTCTCATCTTCCCGTATTTCACATAAAGAGTCTTGATGCCTGTAATGATGAGCCCGAAGGCTGTAATGCCCTGATTATCCAAAGGACAGGTAAGAGTCAGAGAGCCGTTTTCCTCACGATGTCTTGCCAATGTGATTCATCCATTAGCTGTGTAGGGACCATCTATCTTGGAATGAGGGGGCAGCAGCATCAGAAAGTCCCTCTCCTCCCTTGCTGCTCTGCTGCTTATGTTAACAAGCTGGCCAATTAAAAAATATTTGTAAGATGCTTCACTGACCTTGCAGTCCACAAAATCAGCCACGAGACATGTCATTAGCAGCAACGCAGTTAGGGGGCTGCTAATTCATCTACTTGGATTTGCTTAAGACTGGGCAAGATTTCATTCTCTGTTAGAGAGTTTCTGTTGATACTTAAAGCTGACATATTTCAGTGTTTCAGGGGAATTCAGGCAGGACTACCACAAAAAAGGCACATTATGAAAAAAACATGGTTAAATTTTGTACAAATGAAGCATGTTCTTGCTTTCAGGCTTAGGTAGGCAGGTAGAAATTCCATGCTTCTGACCTCTTTCAGGTTAATTCTTGTTTTGATGAGGCACCTTGAGTTTCCCAGTTCTGCAGAGACACAGGTTAAATGGCACCACTGCTTCCTGCCCTCAGCTTGTTTTTTCCAGGGCATTTATATTCAGACGGTAATAATGCTGCTCTGGCCATTATAATGGAAAAGAGTGTCCCTAGGTATGAAACACTCAGAGCCCTCTCAGGATATGAACACAGGAACAAACAAAATTGGTTTACTGGGATAAGCTTGGTTGTAAATTTAAAGTGTGTTAGCTGCCAGCCATTAACTGTGCGCGCTCTTACCCAGTGGCACACTCTGGTAATTGCAAAGTAGGTTACTCTGCTTTCTTTCAAGGATAAGTTCCTTGGCCTTCATCTGCCAGTGAGGCATGCGCACAGGCAGGTCCCTGCAAAGTAAGTTGTTCGCTGCAAGTTCACACGCTGCCTGACGTTCACAGTGATAGATGTTAATTTTGCACTGGATGAACTCACCAGTGCTGTGCACCACATACAGGAAGGACACTTGAGATAATCTTCCTAAAGGTCTTAACTTGCAGTGATCTGGCCAATACCAGCAGGATTCAGTACAAGTAGGTTTGTATTCCCCATCACATTTTTGAAACACACTGTTTGCTTTACCTGTTCTGAACCTTATATCAAATGTTTTATATGGGGTTTCATATCAATGTCAATCAGCTTCATTGCTAGAAGTTAATCAAGCGAGTTCATTTACTAAACATGTCCAAAGCTGAGCTTCTATATACAGAAAATAAACAGGAAAATTAATTTTCATAATTTGTCTTTGATTTATTCATAATAAGACCTATTTACTTGGCAGAAGTTGTGAGACCATCTGTCTTTCTGATATGTAATGGCTCCAAACTCACTGAGCAGTGTTTTTAAAAGAAAACTCAGAGCTCAGAGCTAGTTTCAGACCTGCTGCGAGCAGCCACAACTCTGTTACTTGACCCATTTATTTCTATCAGACATCTTTGAGCTGCAGTTAGCCTACAGCACCTGAAACAAGCCGTTGCTTTGGGTCCATTAACATTTCCCTTAATTGCCCCCCTCTCCCAGCTGATTAATGTAAGCTTTGACTGTACCTTTTTTTCTGAGTAAAATCTTGTCACGCAGAAATTAATTTTTAAAATTATCATATTTAAATAAAACCTGTGTTTTAAAAGCTAGATAAGTAAGTACAGACATGATGGATCAACCCACACTTATGCAAAGAAAAGCAATGCATTGTGCTGGTCCTTTGGAGAAAGGTATGATTTTTTTCCAAGAAAAATTAGAGGGGA
>JANHGB010042402.1:0-19003 GCA_026283785.1 Coracopsis vasa
ACTGTGGCTCCTTTTTTTCCCCACTAAATGTCTGTTGGAATGCAACTTCTCCCGGGTCCGCTCCCGGGCAGTCTGCCTCACTTTGCGCAAAGTATGTATGTTTGGCCTCTGCTCCCACAGAAAAAGAGCGAGGAGAGCGGCTTTTTCAGGTCCACCACATTCAAGTTTCCAATCACAGGAAGAGGACGTGGCCCAGGAGGCAAACTGCAAACAGACGTCTTCAAGCTGGTAACAAAGTAAAGGAGAGCAACCAGACCTGCTGCCAGAAAGAGCAACAAGCTAGAGCCCATGTACTGCAGCAAACTCTGTATGGCCATGTCTAAATCAAAGTGTGGGTATGAGCACCTTGGGGTCCCTTTATAGCATCATCTGAACACACCTTCTGGGGAAGTGGCTTTACATGGAGAAAAGGAGCCTAAGGTCTTGTTTACTTCCATTTAGACCAGATGTGTTTTCTTTTTCTGCCAAAGAAAGCACCCTATTTTATTCTGAAACATGGATTATCTTAATCTGGAGCTCTTATTTCATTTACAACACTGGGATAAGGTGTCTATTTTCCAATGAAAATCTGTGTTGTGGACATGTTGTTGTATATGTGATTTCAGGCACAGAATTAAGGGACCGTGCTGGATTGCTGTCAGGGTGCCAGATCACAGGACTCAGCTGGACCACCGGTGATGTAAGCTTCCTTGGTGATTCCTTCCCAAGAATGCCTTGTCCTTTCCAAAATACTGGGCGCCAAACCTCCGTGCATTATGCAGGCTATTGCGCTTGGACATGCCCAGGATTTCTTTGGATGTGTTTCAGGCTTTTTATCATCTTCCTTTGCATCCTCTTTCTGCTTCTGTGTTGTCTGTATCTGATGGACTGTTGTATCTGCTTGGCAATTGGTTTACTGTTTTCGAAAAGCTTATTTACGATTGTACTTGCTGTTGCTGTATGCTGTACCTTGTGATACTGAAATCTATATTGACTCTTGTTTATATATGGATCCTGTTATAACATCTTTGTCTAGTATTGACTTCCTTCCTTGGGAAGGAAGCAGAACACGGGAGGGAAAGCCCCCAGTAATGCGTGGCGCAAAAGACAGCTGGCAAGGAAGACCTCAGGGAAGACAGGGCTGGCCAGGGAGTTGGAATGATGGTGACATGAATATACGCTAGTTCAGACTGCAGATGGGAGTAGGTCTACTTGCAGATGAAAGCTCTGATTCTCTGTTTTCCTGCCACCCCAGTAAAATCACCTCTTTGAGCAACAGTGTTTTCACTGCTGATGCTGTATTGATCTTTGTCCCCAAAATCCTCTACCAGCAATCCCAAAATGACCCTGAAAACACTTCAGCCTCTATTTCACAGTTTACTGCCCAGAAGACTGTGTGCCTGGTTGTCCATCATTGTCTCTGAGTCTGGTGATGACTCTTTCCTGTCTGTCCTGCCTATTTATGAGCAAAGGCATGCAGTCCTCTAGGAGAAGCCCTGTCCTGTCCAGGCAATCTTTCTGCCTAGATTGGGAAAGAGATCCTGGATCTTTGTGACCTGGGAGGAGCCGGGGTCAGGTTCTGCAGGTGCCCAGGCAGATGATGGAGGACAGTGACTGCCTGGGCAGCAATTGCAGAGCTATTGCCAGGAGGAGCACACAGCAACAGCCCTGGCATTGCAGGTGAACTGAGTCATGCACCATGCCAGGGCATGGTCCTGCAAGAGCCCGCGTGCCTGGGCAACAGCTCCCCAAGAGCCTTTTGCATCCTTGGGGTATGACAACATAGCAGAAATAATCATGAACAGGAGGCCACAGTTTAAAATGGTGGCTCTGGGTGGAAGAAGGCAATCTGATGCTCTATCACATGTTCTCAAGTGGGGATATTTTACCCCCCAGTTGCAGATTCTGTCAGATTACTGGGCCATGTTGCTGTTCTACCCTTTAGAAATCTTTAGTTTAATAAATACTTTTCCTAGAATCCTGCAAGGCTCCTGGGCGCAGGCTCCACTGATGGAAAAATGATGATTATTTATTAATAAAAGTACATTAGCCAAAGGCAAGGGGAATTAATAAACTCTAACTAGATTGACATGAAAAAGGTGCCTGCACATCTGCTTGTTCTCCAAGGCTTGTTATCAGGAGTGGAGTTTTTCACAGGGGAATTGTCCTGTGCAGAAAAGAACTAGGCAGGGTGGACAGAGAAAGGAGGGCAATGGATGGTCATGTCCATGTCATAATTTGCTGCACAACTACGGAGTCCTGGTCTGCACCGTCTTGTCCCAGACATTTCTAAGAATATTCTGTTGTACGAGAGTCTTGTCTGAGCAAATGGTGTGTCCACTGAGACTCTTGAGACTTTATAAGATACACTAAGAGTGATGAAAAACCCTTCATGGGCCCAGCTGAGTACTAATGGAGAAAATGTTGCTCCTCACTCACAAAAGTCTTTGTCTTTCTACCCGCCCAAACCAGAACTGATATCATCTTCAGGTAAGTGACTTTGTGGGCACAGCTCAGGGAAATAATTCAGTTCCTCCTAGAAAATGAGCCTGTATATTAAACAGCCACAGAGTCATCTAACTTCTGTGTGCTCATCTGGGGAAGGATATATAATCTTCTACTGGGACACAGGTTAATAATGCTACAGTAACAGTAGGATAATGCCCAGAAAGAGCTGTTATAAGGCCATAATTCAGTCAATGAGTTCTGATAACATAATAAACCAGGAGAGTGAACACCAAGTGCTTGTGTGCCTTGCAAGGCTCTGCCACTGATTTACAACCTCAGGAGATGCCTATCAGCCCATGCATTGTTATCAGGATATATAAAGCATAAGCACACCCTATTAAACATTAACATTTTTAAAGACTCAGATGCGTTAAAACTCAAGCTGCTCCTTGCTAATGGATTTTGCTCACCTTGAAAAATGCCAGTGCAAAAAGGAATCAAAAGCTTTCTGACTTTGACCTCTTTCATTTTTTTCATAATTATGGCATTGTTTTATTGGATTACACCTGCTTCTTCCCATCCTGGAGATTGGTATTTCTACAGGATCACTACAGTGATCACTATCTCAAGTGTTTGCTATGCTCATTTTGATACAAATAACTTGTACTGTATTGCCTTTCATTTATCTGCCAAATCAGTGTGTGGTGCACATCTACTGTGAGAAGAAAGACTCTGAAAATATACTTCAAAAAAAATCATCATTTCACTGCAAAATTCCAATGAAAGATTCTTTGAGTTTTTTTCCATATTCTGAGCTGAAAGATTGTATGTGATGGGCCTGGTCACTGGGAGAAGAAAATATAATATCTGTGCACATGACTAGTGCATTGTCTCTGTGCAGAGCCCAGGGCGACAGTATTTCCCTCTCCTGTTAAGCATTTGCCCCTTTTAGCCACAAACCATTCTCAAGACCTTTGTTGCTTATAAAAGCTTTGTTCTTGACTGAATAGATGTCATTCCTTCATGAGTCTTACTCGGTGATAAAATACATGGAGATCCTGGGATTCGGTGCTGGATGTACTTTCTAATATGTGTATCTATAAAAATACTCTTCCAGGCCCCACACTTCAGCCAACAAGCCAAGGCAGCCTGACCTGGGAAGTTAGTACTGAGGAGATACAGTTATAAAGAATTTATTTTCAAACTATGGCTGAACAAATCAAATGCCTTGACATAGCTCCAAGGATTTTCTTGGGTCTTTAGCTTCAATCTGTCTCAACACAGTATTGCAGAAGTCATATTAATCCAAGGGCAATTTGAGACATACCATGAAGGGTGGTTAGTTTGTATGTATCGGTAGAAACAGGGTCCCTGCATCTTACTTTTGGTTTCCCTGTCTTGATGCAGATAGAGATGTGGATTTAGATATACCAGAATTGCAACCCACAATGTAAGAAAGTAGTTTGCTTTGGCTTTCAGTGCAGTGTTACTATTTCTACCACATTCCCCTCTAACCTGATGAGGTTTTGGCTCAGTCTTAACAGAAAATGAACTATCGTTCCGTACATCTTTGTAGAGTACATAACGCATTAAGGCCCTGACCTTACTGGCATGAAACTATGATTTCCCTGTAAGTGCAAAACATTAATTTTTCATTAATCATCCACAACAGAAATCCCCATTCCCCAGACTATTCTGGCAATATTCTGCATTTTTGCTTGTCTAGGAACCTGAACTAAAAGAGAGAAAAATGGTTTACAACAGCCTGTGGCAGTGATGTAGCAAGAGACCTTATGTAAGAGCTGGCTGCATGCTTGCTGTGCGAGGGTGAGGCGTAGGAATGAGTGATCCTGGAAGGATGTTTCTCTGAGGTGTGTTCTGTGCCTGGGCTGGGAACAGCAGTCTCAAGGGCACAAATTCCAGTGTCTGAATGTGCTTGGTCTTGTTCAACTGATTAATTTCTTACAGCTATCCCAAGTCAAGCTACAAAATCCCCTAGTGCTTTACTCAAAGCCTTTCATGGCTTGTCTATAAATTATTTTCAAATTAACTACCTGATAATTCAAATCTGTAGGCTCTTAAGAGATGCGCCATGAGAGGGAGAAAATAATGGAAGTCCTGGAGTTTACCCTGCCTATATAAAAGAATAAAGGTTCTGCCCTGATGTATTATTCAGTTTGGCACTTCCAAAAGTAATGCTAAGTGTGTAAAGACTCCTGACGGTACATTTGTTCAACTGATGGATACGCACAGTAAGTTTTCAGTGTGACCTGACAACATTGCAAAAGGGCAAACATTTTTTAAATGTTACTTTAATCCATAATTAATGACTCCTTACTCCATAATTAATGACTAACAGCTCTGATGCAAGCAAAGGATTTTTGTTCTTTTTTTTAACTATCCAGCTGTGTAACTTGAAAGGGGAAGATCCTAGGTTTTCCCTAGTTTGGGGAGCCTTATAATGTTTGGAAAGGGCTCAGGACTCCAGACTGTGAATACTGTAAAACACTGCATGCTTTACAGATTATCTGATCTCTCTTGTACAATGGCACGTTTTTACTGAAGCAGCTATTTCAGATTTCTCTGGTGCTGTGAAAGTCTCTCACTCCTTTGAAAGATAATATGTGAAGAGCATTTAATTCTCTGTTTGTGGCACTGCTCTTTGTGGCACTGTTTTCACTGAATTCTTTTGGAACTGGTTGGCTTAAGCCGCAAATGAGGTTTTTTTCTTTGCACTGATTATCTAATGGGGGTTCATTTGATCTCCTTGGGAAAAATACATACTAAACTGCTAAAGCACATGCATTAGAGTCTAAGACAAACTGTACCTTTACAAGAAACTCTAGAAGATACAACTGACATTTGCAGTAAAAACATTAAGTAAAAACATTAAGTAAGTACTTAAAAACATTAAGTACCTGACCTGAATTTGGGTAACTGCAAAATTTAAGACTCCAAAGAAAGACACGGAGTTTATGATAAGTAATCAAAGCATTTGAATATAATATAATACAGAAAGTTGATATAGCCTTTGCATAAAATCATACAGTCCTTTAGGATGGAAAAAACCCTTAAGATTGAGTCCAACCATTAACCCAGCCCTGCCAGGTCCACCACTAAACCATGTCCATAAGTGCCACATCTACACATCTTTTAAATCCCTCCAGAGATGGTGACTCCACCACTTCCCTGGGCAGCCTGTTTCAGTGCTTGACAAACCTTCTGGTGAAATTTTTCCAAATATCCAACCTAAACTGCTGCTTGCTCAACTTGAAGCCATTTCCTCTTATCATATACGTTCACGTAGTTGTAGAAAGTGATAAGGTCTCCCCTCAGCCTCCTTTCCTCCAGGCTAAACAACACCAGTTCCCTCAGCCATTCCTTATCAGACTTGTGCTCCAGGTCCTTCACCAGCTTCACTGTCCTTCTCTGGACATGTTCCAGTACTTCAGTTTCTGTCTTGTCATGAGGGGCCCAAAACTGAACACGAGTTGAAGTGCAGCCTCACCAGTGCCCAGTACAGGAGGACAATCACTGCCCTGGTCCTGCTGGCCACACTATTTCTGATATATGCCAGGATGTCAGTGGTCTTCTTGTCCACCTGGGCACTTGTCCACCAGCACACTGCTGGCTTGTATTCAGCTGCTGTTGACCAACATCCCCAGGATCTTTTCCACTGAGCAGCTTTCAGTCACGCTTGTCCAAGCCTGTAGCATTGCATGGGGTTGTTGTGACTCAAGTGCAGGACCCAGCACTGAGCCTTGGTGAACCTCATACCATATGGGCCTTGGCCTATAAATCCAGCCTGTCCACATCCCTCTGTAGAGCCTTCCTAGCCTCCACCAGATCAACACTTCTGCCCAGCTTGGTGTCATCTGTGAGCTCACTGAGGGTGCACTTCATCCCCTTGCCCAGATCATTGATAAAGATATTAAACAAAAGTGGAAAGGATTGTTGTAGTCTGTTTGGGAATAATTCCACTGTGGGATCCCTGAATATTTTTTGCCTTTGATTTCTTCCTTCATCACACGGGGTATCAGCAAGTCAACCACTATGCCAAGAACTAAGGAACATAATTTGGTCAGTTTGCTAAAATCAAGTGCCTTAACACTTCAGATAAATCACTTGTCCAGATAAAACAAAGCTGCTTCTCTGCTCCTCAGTCTTCTAAGATATGGGAGACAGTTTGCTGCATGTGTTTCTGAAAGAGGAGTATCTCCCTTTTACTGTGAAGTGTTATAATGAAGTCAAGTGGAAAAGTGCTATTTACTGTATAATAAAAAACATCTATTGTTCACAGCCCTGAAAACATAATAATAAATAAAACCTTATATTTCAGGCTGTGTAAACCAGTTGCTTGTGTAATAGAACCTGGTGTAATTTTCCATTTACAATTTCAATACTGTAATAAGAAAGCAATCAAAGCATAAACAAAATACACTTTAAATGGGCCTGCAGGTAATATTTCCATAATGGATGTCCTTAACAATTGCAGCTGTTTCTCCCGCCCCCCACCCCTCCAGCCTTGAATTCTACTTATCTCAATAATTTAATTAAAAGAAAATCAACTTAAAACACCAATTGCAGCCATGGGCAAAGAAGAAAAAAGACTTTAGCAGCGTCATCCACAGTTAGCGCTCGGGTGGGTTAAATTAATGCTATTTCTCATCCTCCTCTCAGGATGAGATCTGAGGCTCTGCAGAGAGCGTGCTGCAAACCTGCAGGCGAAAAGGGTGTTTTTCTTGGGTCTCTGTCCTGAGGTTTGGAAGTTCACTGTTTCCCCAACATCTGTCAATGACCTCTTGTCTTGCTGCGTGATGGGAAGCTGTCTGCTCACCCATTGCTTGTAGGAAGCATAAACTAACTCTGTGCTGTCCATCAGGTTTGTGCAGGGATGTTAACCCGTGAGGATTAATGAGGGATGAGCAATCACGCCTGCTGATGGAGTTCAGGTCAGTGCAGCGGGATGGGGATGGCTCTTCCAAAATCCTGCTGGAGTTCTAAGGAAAGTTGATGCTGCCTCCTGGGGGTGCCTCAGCCATGTGCTGATCCCCAGGGCTCTTGGATCACACCGCCAGCCAGAGCTGGGTCCTCAAACATGTTTTTAAGTCTCGACCCAGTGCTCAGCAGTTGTGGGTGAGGAACTTGTGGTGGAGGGACCTTGACCACACACTTCTGGGTGGAACCAGGAGCAGCTTGGTCAGGGCTGGATCCTACATAAACTGAGCTGCTGACCCCGGGCTCGCTTTCTCCCTTCATCTCCAAATGAACAAACGCAAGAGGACAAGCCACGCTTCCCGGCCCCTCAGCAGGCTGGCTGCCTACGACCATGACTCTTACCTCTCCCATTCAGAGTTCTGAGGTGAACGAGGAGCGTAACAAGGTTTTTATGAGGAGAACCCGGTTTATTTATTATCAGCAGCAGCTGATCGAGCCCTGTATGCGGGAGCTGCGGCGAACCCCCCATAAAGCGGGGACCGACCTCAGCGGCCGAGCCCATCATGGCGGGCAGCGGCGGCGTCTCCATGGTGACCGGCGGCCGCGGCCTGCAGCAATGACATCACTCCTATCTTGTTGCCGTGGCGACACCCCCCTCCCCAGAGCGAGGCGCTCCGGTTGCCATAGCAATGCTCACGCCGTTTCCATAGCGGCGCGGCCCTGCCCCTGTGCGGAGCGGTGGCGGTCATGTGCCCCGTTCGATGCGCTCGGCGCTCTGGCGCCGATCGGTGTTCGGTTGACCTCGGTGGCGAGGGAGTGACGGGAGAGAGCTGGTCCCGGCCCGGTCCCCCTCAGCCGGCGACATGTCCACCGCTATGAATTTCAGCAGCAAAAGCTTCAAGCCGCGGCCGCCGGACAAGGGCGCCTTCCCGTTGGATCATTTCGGTGCAGTAACGCGGGCCAGGCTTCCCTGCGGCCTAGCGCCCGGCCTCTTCCCCTCAGCGCCGCGGGTGGGGGGGCCGTGGTGCCGGTTCCGCCGCCCGAGCCCGGCGGTAACGCGGCCCTCGCTGTCTCTTTCAGGGGAGTGCAGCGCCTTCAAGGAGCGGTTCATGGAGTGCCTCCGCGACAGCGGCTACGAGAGCGGTGCCTGCCGACAGCGCGCCATGGCCTACCTGGAGTGCCGCATGGAGAGGTACCAGCGGGGAGGGGACGGAAACCCATTCATGCGGGAGGAGCTTTGTGGCCTTGTAAGAAACAGGTGCCCTTGGTGGCTTCATCAGTTTGCTTGGCTTGGTTTTGATGTGCTATAGCTGTCCGATGGGCTAATGGAACAACTGCAAGACAACTGCACAGTCAGCTTTCTCAATGTGAAGCTTTTTTATTATTATTACTTTCCTAGCTATATTTGTAAGTGAAAAGTTTAACTTGTTCCTCAGTTGAAGTGAAAAAGTATTGCTTTTCAAGGGATGTTTCTGGCCTTGCATTGCTTTGCAGAGCTTCCTGAACAGTGCTGAGTCAGGGAGCTCATTGGGAAATGCACAGAGGGCATTATTAAATGCACTTAAATACAAGGACTTGCATACACCACATGGGTTGGTGATGAGGAGGGCTGCAAATCAAAACCTGTTTGAAAATCACTACAGCAAAGTAGAGCAGTATCATGAATGCTGTTCTAAGCCACATCCACTTTAGAATCTAGTAAATGCCACAAATTCAGGTAGAGTTTTAGGAACGTCTTAATTAAGTCTCTAATTGTCTTTAAGTCTCTTAATTAGAGATAACGAAGAGCCAGGTCAGTTTCTGAGGAAACTCGTATTCAGTATCGAAAATCAGGAAACAACACATTTAGTTGGAAAGCTGCTGTTAAGGAAAAAAGAAGTATCCCTGAATGTTACTGACCCAAAACCTGAAGTTTCTAAGGCTTTGCCAAGCAGCAGTCACTCTGTATGGTTATCTTGGATTTCTTTAGAGTAAATAATACTAAGTTAAATAGAAAATGAATAATACTGAAATAAATAGAAAATGATGCTCTTCTCTGGCTTATAGACTCTGTTATGCGAAATGTTGTTTTCTTGGTTTTTAACATAGGCAACTTATGGCTAATGAACCACTGGAAAAATTGGGATTTAAAGACCTGATAGATGAGAAATCAGAAGAAAAACATGAAAAGTCCTGATGAAGATGGACAGCTTTACTCCTCATGTATGGAAGGCATAACTCTTAATGTAGTACATATTGTACGTTCTGTTCATATTGCAGTAGGAAGTGTTTCCTGAAGGAACCTTTTTCAAGGTCTAATTTTCCTAAAATAAGATTATTTTTTAAAAATATGAGCAAAAGTACTGCCTTTGTCTGCTTTCTTCAGGTATTTTTCTCCTTTTTAATTTCTCTAGCCTACTTTTAAAGATCCATAAGAACCTGGAGAAAATAGTTATTGCCTGAAGTGTTCTCCAGGTCTCTAAGAATGGTGAACTCTTACTTTAAAAAGACAAAACAAACCCCTTTATTGTATAGATGTTGAACTACAGATTAATCTTACATGGACATTACTAATGTGCTTACAGCAGTTACTTTTCAGGTGGAAATAAAACTGTTGTACTTGCAAATTGCTTTTTATTAAGTACTGCTGTTTATCCCCATCTTTGGGGTGATTTCCATCTCACCCTGCTATAGTGTTCTTGGGTACTGGGGTAAGGGGTTTTCTTTCAGTCTTTTAACCTTCATTATTGTTGGGAGACTATTTCTAGTTCCAGAGACCAGTCAGGAAGTGACTGTGCTTTTATTTGCCAAGCCAACAGTAACTAACTTCACCTGACTTCATTTAGCTGAAATCTTTCATGATGAATATATTTGTTTCTTTCAGTAGAGCTGCCATGTGTTGGTTTTTTTAATATCTTTATAGTGACGTCAGTGTGAAGACAGGAATTTTATTTATTTATCTCAGTAACTGGTATTTATTTGTGTCTCCCATGTAAATGGGATTGGATAATTTTATTCTTTTAAAAGCAAATGTTTTATGTCAAAACCCAGGGTAGATTAAGACTTAGCTATCTAAGAAATACAGTATTTCTTTCCAGAACGGGTAGCTGCACCCATACATAGAGCAGGTAATGCAGCAGGCCATAAAGTAGGTGAGCAATCAGGTCAGAGAATGTCTTTAAGATCTCTAATATTAATATTGAGTTCAAGCCAAAACAATGTGGCCTTTTAGCCCCCTAGGAATATGTTTCAAGCAGACAATAAATTTGTAAATTCTCTGGATGTGTTTTCCACTATTCCTAGCCCTGTTCCTCCTGCTTGCAGGGTTTTTTTCTCTCTTTTTTTTAACCCAGCGTATCATTTCTCCCTCTCTGTATCTGGCTCTCAAGCAACAAGCTTTAGGGTCAGGGCCTGCAGACAGCAATATGCACACTGTTTGCCAAGGCAGTTCTCCCACATTTTCTCCTTTATTTGGTGTCCCCTGTTTGATGTATATCACCTTTCCTGCTGTCTGCTATTACTGCTTTTGCTTCTTTCCACTGTGCATCTGTTCACACAGAGATCCAGGAAAGGGTAAAAGAACATTTTCTGCTCTTCATATTGATGGTCGGAGCTGGAATTTAAATTGTTGTTGGGGTCTAATCTAATTGAACACTCTGCACATAGTTCGGAGCAGATTCCTGTTTGAAAAGATTGTTCGTGTGCAGCTGCCTATTTTTATTCTGCTTCATTCTACTGTTTAAATTATATCCTTTGGTAAGATTAGTACACTTATAGAAAAGAAAGCAGAGATTTTATTGCCGAAACAGATATTAAAAGACATTATATTAAACCACTGAACAAGAGCTTTCTTTCAGTGATACCAAGTAAGAATTAGAATAATCTCCAGCATCTCAGAAGAAAGAAATCAAATTTCATGCTTCTGTGCTCCCTGAATATTACAAGATGAAGTGAATCCTGATAGGTATGAAAGAACCACCAGCAGTGGTGGTGGAGTAGTCCAGGCTGTTGTAAGTGGTAGTTTCATCTTTTGGATATTGCTCTGCACCGTCATTTGGCCAAACAGCTACTGCATGAATTGTGTGTTTTTCCTGAGACAATTGATACTAACTCTGATCTCCAGGTTATTATAAAGTAAAAGGGGTGAAGTTTGTCTTGAGTGATTGAACTTTGACTGTTAAGCTGGAGTGATAGCTGTCATTAAATGAAATGTCTTGGACCACACACTGAAGGAGGGACCACTGGGGACTCTGTAGTGACCAAGGCCCAGATTTTGGACCTGCTGCAGGAGGGATGTTGGGGGAAAAACAGTTTCAAAAAAACTTCATTGCATGCTCAAGTGAAAAGTGCTTTGTCCTACTTGTAGGCTTGGAGTCCCTCTGTAGTGTTACAGTGACATAGCCAACAGGACCCTGTGTAGCCCAGACTGACTGTGCTGCTGAGCCACCAAAATGGCCAGAGCACGCTTCATCCTTCACAAATAACAGAATTAGTAACTGGGAACACTGAGGTGACAGTTTTGTACCTTTCACCAACCCAAAGAGACCATCTTCATCCCATCCAGATCCATGGGCATATTGTGTCCTGCCTCCCAGCACTGTCAGTCAGGCTCACAGCTGTCACCTTTATGCCAGGACAAGGGGTAGTTGAAAGCTCAGGCAATCGGCAGAGGCACACATTTCCTGGCTGTAGGGAATTAGTTTGAGAACAGAATATGTTTAGTGGAGGTGTAAGGTGAGCTCAGAGCTGGTGAGGGCCATCAGCTGGTCTCAGTTGAGATCTAATGCAACAGAAGTGGTGGAAAAACAACTCTTTAATCAGTGAAGAACCTGGAGTCAAACAATTTTCCCAACTTGCTATATGGGACGAGTCCGTGCCACACCAGAGTCATGTGGGAGAAGAAAAGTCCCAGAACGTGCTTCAATTTATTCCTGCCAACATACATATCGCTAATAAAAGCCTTTCCATTTAAACCCTATTTATTTTGGTTTTGCTTGTGGTATCCAGGTTTGTGCTCCTTTAAAATGGCAGCAGTGTATAAGCCAAAGGAAAGCTGTAAGTCCATAGTTATTTTTCCTGTTCCTATATCAAGGAGAAATCCCTCCAGCAGCCTGCCACCAATTTGAGAAAATCTGTATTCTGAAAACGCTGAGCCAAGGCATCTGCACTACAGGGGAGGCCGTTTGTCAGTGACATTGATTTCTTCATGGAGCTATTTGATGCTGATGAGCCTCTCTGCTGTGTGTGTCACCAGGAGCAAGGTAAGTCCCACAGACTTCCATCAGTCTGTGTGAGAAGCCTGCCTGTGTGCTGCCCTGCACCACTGCTGCCACCAAGCACCACCTGCTGACAGACTCTGGGAGTTGAAGATGTGCAGAGTTGAAAAATAAGGTTCAGATGGGAGTGATGTAGAAAGTGCCAACCTGGATGTAATTGTGCAGGTGTGGAAGGGATAGCCCAAAGCAGAAGGAAGTGTTGACTGTTGTAGTAAAGATGTATGTAAGCTGTTAACAGAGTAATAGAAATCTATAAGTGATGGGGTCACAATTTTCCTGCAGCTTTTCTCCAGCAAAACCTTGTTCACACCAACTCTAGGTATCCTGCTGCTTGGCATCCTGTCGCAGGGAGTCCCCAAAGGGTTCCAGGTCAGCAGAGCTTTGCATGTTTGGCATTTAGGAGTGCCTTGGCCACACATTAGCCCTTTCTTTGCTTAGATTAGAATCCATTCAACCACAAAGAGCTTAACTTTGATCACTGCAGTTATTTACAGAGAGAACATTGCTGTGAGCTAACCGTCATTATGTCTTCCTGGGAGACCTTGAGCTGTGGGTATCTCTCCAAACAACTGCAATGACCTGCAGAACAAGGAAGAAAGGGTTTAATAAACATTTCCAAAGCTCTGGGTGTTCTTTTGTAGAAAAGCTTATACAAAGAGAGCCTCTTGTGCTTGCTGGAAGTGGGCCATGGTCCGAAGTCCTTTGTAGAAGCACAATGGGCTTGTGCCTCCATGCTAAGGAAGGATTGTTGCTGCATCTGCCACCAGGAAGTGGGATACCTGGTGTAGCAGAAAGGTTGCTTCTCTCTGCACCCATAAAGTGAATGTTTGAGGTTGTGCACAGTTACAGGCAGGACCAGCTGACCTTCATGCTTGGTCCCCTTCCAGAGCATTCTTCCCAGTTTGTTGGGTGATCCCCAACATCATTCTACCCATGATTTTGGGTGAGTAGTCACCCACTTTGTTTCCTTTGCAGACCACAGATTTGCTGGCCTTTGGTGAGTAACTGCCCTTTGTGGTAGCAATCAAAACAGCTTTTACTTACTGCTGCTTTTGTAGGTTAGGCTTAACCAGCTCAGTGGTCAGTTAGAGCACCTTCTGAATTTCACCCTGCTGTGAGGCTTGGAGAGCAGCAGGAGGCAGTGCCACTTCCACCAAGCTGCTGGAGCTAAACCTGGGACATACGAGGCTGTGAGAGAAGGAGCAGCCTGCTCCCAGTACAGAAAGCATCTATTACATCACTTGTTGCTGTAGGATCTGAAAAGTGCCTTTAGTGTTCTGGTTCCACTGGAGAGCAGTATGTTTCTACATTTCTTACCCGTGACTCCTGGGAAGGGAATGATGCTTCTGCTAGTATGCAAGAGTGCAGTCATTTCTAGTAATGTACCCAGTGACCCCAGAGGACTTTATGTACTTTTTGGTCTGGAGGAGATCACTTGTGGAAGAGATCCTTCTCCTAAACTCAGAATGTTGCATGTTGTATCAGATTTCCCTCAAAAATCAAAGCTTTAACTCAGATTAATTAAAAAGGACATTTGGAAGGACACATGCAAGAGTCCATTTCCCCATCCAGGATATTTCAATGGAAATTGGATGTCTGATTAATCTTATTCTGGTTCTCTTTTTTTCTCTTAATGATTCTGTGACTAGCTGACAATGTTGCATTTCCATCAGGATGCAGCAGATTTTCTAGCTTACAGATTTCAAGACAAAATGTCTTCTTTCTGGAAGGAAGGTGCCATATGGCTTGAAATGCATAATTGATCACTGCTCAAAATAGGAGCTTCATAGAAAGTCATCTAGAAGTCTAACGCATATGTGCAGAGGATGATAAACCTTGACACATTTTTTGTTTCCTAGGACTGGTGATGATACAGGGATAGGTTTTTATGGCTCTTCCTAGAGATTCTGACATTTGTGCTGTCTAGCACTGGACAGACTGTTTCACCATTGGATTGTTTATTCCCACTATTCCAGGGGATTTTGGGACTTCCATTAGCAGGTGCATCAGTCTTATGCTTGCTGATTCCTGCTGGGCTTGGCTGAATGAAGAACACCCCAGACAAGCCTGGCATTCACCATATAGCACAACAAAGGGCTACAGTTATTTCTCTGAGTGTAAAGCAGTTCAGGTGCATTGAATCTGATGGGCTGAATCCAGCTCTTACTGTCCGATGCTTCCCAACCTCTGGTGGGAGGTGAAGCTGTGTCTTTCCCAGCTCCCACACAAAGCAAGGTAGGATCCTGCTGATGTGGGAGGGATGTTGTGGCCTGTCTGGCTGTGTGTCCTGGTGCCTGGTAATGAGTAGTACCTTAAACCACTCAGTACTGTAGATGCTTTTCTGTTCGGGTCCTTATGAATTATGGCAAACTCTGATAGGAGCAGAGTAGTGGAAAGCAGCCTTGCAAAAAGAGAGCAGGGGGTGAAGAAATCAAGGAGACTTCCCAGAATGGCCCAGGCTTTTAACTTCACCTTCATGCTTTTAAGAAGCAGACAGTGAGGGATGCTTCTGCAGCCCCTTTGAACAACTGAGTCCTTTTTAGTAACCTTCTGGGAGCTGACAGCTCTGATTTCTGGAGGTTTTCTAGTTTCCTCACTGCTAGCAAGCCCTGCCCAGCAAGAACCTCCTCACACACCTGGTTCTGATCTTGCTTGCAGAGCTGATAATCAAGGATAGCAGGGATGGAAGGCACTGGCATAGGAGAAGGTGCTCTGCAAGGGAGTCAGGCCCGATGTTGTCTGCTTAGTTTATATTTCTCTGTTACCAGATCATGTTCTGGGCATCAGCAAGGTTTGGAAGCGCTGAATCTCTCCTTTTTGGGCAAGGTAGGAGAATGATTGCACTATAGAATCTGGGACACTCAGGACTGCTCTGAGGATTTGATGCAGTGCTGTGTGCTGCAGCCTGCTTAGATGAGCTGCCAATCTGGAGAGGGCTTTTCCCTCTGCGTTGTTCTGAGAGCCCCATGGTAGCATGACTTGCCAGATGATCAGAAGGATTTCACCACACTGAGGAAACTGGTTTTTTGGACAGGCAGACCCAAATGGGAAAACATTTTCTTGCTGCCACTCAGGAATTGCACAGAAGCTGTGGATCAGATCAGTGCTGAGAAAACTGCCCGTAACTCAGTATGCTGAACCAAGCAGGAGCAAAACCCCCCTACTGGTAACTGAACCTTCACAGCCCCATGAACAAGCACCAAATAGGAAGTCCCAGGGGTGTAACGATGCTGGTTGCTTTCATTGCTGGGGCTCCCTCCCTCAGATTTTGGTCTTTAGTGTGGATGTGGGAGTTACCTTCTGCTGACTTTAACCCATGGATTTAGCAAGCTGTCTTTACGCCAGTCCTCACCACCCATGGCTGCAACCCAGCCCTTACAGAGCACACGTTCTGAGCTTTGCCTGTTGTCTGGCACATCTCTGGCATGCGTGTGCATGCTCAGAGCGGTTGCTAAGGTAGCATAAGTGTGTGTCCCTCTCTCTGCGCATTCAGATTTCTGCCTGATCTAAAGGAGTACATGTACTGGGTCCATGCAGGCCTGTATCTGTATGAAAGAGCACAGGCAATACCATGGATCAGGTGTTAACAATCTGTGTGAATGGTACAGGTGAATGGAGTGTGGGTTTTGGTTTAGTTCCCCCCTCCCTAAACTGTGCTGCAGAGAAATGGGACTGGCCAGTGCCACCTCCTAGGGTGCAGCACAGAGGTGAACATCTCTGGCACGAGATTGCATCCTGGCCTCCTTGTGTGGGGAGATGCTTAGAGTATGCATGTGCAGCACAGAGATGTAACAGGAACTGGGCCACTGCAGGGCTTTGGCAATAGGAGATGTGCGAGTTCAGGTCAAAGGGACAGAAATGCTGAGTTCGCTGGCTGCTGAAAAAGAAACATGGGTGAAAACTGAGAGCATGTCTGGAACATCTACCTCCACCCTTTCTGTGTGCATGTCAGGAGACTTGCAGGTGTGATGGTGCCAGCTAGAAGGACTCATTTGAGCAGAGAGATATCTGGATTGATGGCTTTATTTCAGCTAATTTTAGCAAGTAATAGGCAGGGGGGTGATGTTTATCACTGAAACTGGAGCTGGCTAGTACTTTAGATCACAGCTCTAATAGGTCGTACTGACTTAGACAGTAAATCACTTTAGCAGCACTAATAACACAGAGCGACGGGTATAGTAAACCTTCTATTGCAGCAATAACCTGGTCCTGCTGGGACTTTGACTCAGGTTGGTGCTTCTGCTCTGGTTTGTTTATTAAAGCTCCTTCACAAAAGTCACCTGGGTGGATGCTCCAACTCAGCCATCAAAATGGCCGTTCCTCTGCCATTCCCCAACCTGGCTTGGGCTCTTTTGATAGCCTGCTATAAAATTGTTTATTTTTGCACCTGTTTATAAAGGCTTTTTGGCCACAGGGGTCTCATGATGTTGTTTTCATGGCTTCTGGAGCAGAGCTGCTCTGTTGTTGCTAGAAATAATTGCTGTTAATTAATTCTTTGCTGATTTTTCTTTGGCAAAGCATATTGAAATAAACAAATAAGTGAGCAGCATGATCTACATCTCAGTGTTATGGGAGCTTTTAGAAGGCAGGCAGTGGCATCCAAACAATCCCACCAGCAGCCAGAGGAAGGGTAGGACATGGTCCTCAGCTTTCTATGGACAGAGTTAACTGGGGGATGATCAATTACCATCTCCAGCTGTTCAGCAGCTTCCTTCGGGCCATCATTTCTAATTTCTTTCTAGAGAAAAACCACAGCTTTGTTTCCATCTAATGCTTTATTCAAATCACAGCTGAGCAATGTTACAGAAAGTGATGTGGTCTCAGATGTCTGAGCTGGCCCAGCAGCTGAAGGCAGCAGCCCATGATACAAGACTGACTGTGGGAACCTATCATTGCACTATTCTTAATTCTGTGCCCTTTGGAAATGGTTTGCCTTCTTTCTGAGGGACTCAGGCTTTGCTGCAGAGACTTCCAGATCAGAATCAGTGTGCTAGGGTTCAGCTCCTCTGTCCTATGGTCCTGCCTATTGCATCTCTGTAATATTCTCTGCACTGGACCCCTGGCAGGAGCAGCCACCGCTTCCCAGGACCCCCAAAGTAGGCAGCAGTTACCTGGGCTGCTTCCACCTCCACCCTGCAACAAGGCATCACGCAGTCCAGTCTCCATCTTGAATGTCTCCAAGCTGTTCCTGGAAGGATGAGCCATTTGAGCCAGGAAGAGATTAAATTATTGGAACTGAACAAAACCAATTTCCATGATAAGTGCTTGCCGTGTGGTTTGCACGTTGAACCTGTCGTGCTGCTGCCTCTGACTCAGACTGAATTGATGATGGCCTGCTCTGAATAATTACTCTGACTTTTCTTGGAGAGCTGATACCCTGACGTATGAAACTCTTCACACATGTTGGCTTCCTCCACACAGAGCTTCCCCAGGCCTAAGTCTTTTAATCAGTATAAATCAAGGACAATGCTAAAAGCAGTGGTCTCTCACTGGTGTAGGTGAGTTACTGACTTCATTGGTCTAATTTCGTCTTCTCAGAAAGCAGAAGGGAGCCTGCCATTAGGCTGTAGAAGTCAGCATAGCTCCAGTCAGGTGCCTGGTGGCTGCTATGGAGCCAATTTCCCCAGCTGCCCCCTCCACATCAGATTTTACATCGTATGAAATGGGTTCAGTACAACAGGGCTGTTGCAGCATGTTTTTTCTTGCGCTGAGCTTTCCCTGTGTGCATGGAGCAGATGTACAAATATCCAACATCCTCAAGCTATCAATTATCCCCTTGCTCTCTAGGATGTCTCTTAGCTCCCAACCACTCCACCAGTGACTAAGCAGTCCTTGTGACCACATACCAATGCTGAAACCAGCCCACTGCTGCAGCGAGCCTGGCCAGAAGAGAAACTGAAAGGACATCCTGAGCACATGGTGGACAGGATCAGAAAAGTGGTTGGAGCTACTTTCCTTTTTGCTGTGATGCCGCTGTGAGAGAGCAGTTCTCAGCTCTAGGAGGTTGCAGAAGCCTACAAAAACTGGTGTTTAAGTCAATCAGCAGAGAGATTTTGCTCTGCACCTTCTTCTTGTCCCCCATTCTCCCCATTTCTTCTTGCTCACAGAGGATCTGTGTGATCTGGTGTGTGTGATGTTACCTGCACGGCTGTCAAATCATGAGAGTAAAGGACTTCCCTTTTTCTACACTGGTAACACTGGGCTTTGCAACAGAATTAGCCACTATGCAAATGTAATGAAACCCTGATCTGCAAAGAACTCCGCAGCGAGACACTTTTAGAGCTGCACGACACCTTTTCTTCTTTGAGGGCTGGTGCAGGTGCAGAGCAGCTCTGCAGACTCAGACTTCAGTCTGTTATTGCTGCACCCTCACATCATTTTCT
>JANHGB010042402.1:23056-43482 GCA_026283785.1 Coracopsis vasa
AGTTTGGAGCTGCTCCAGCGGCCGGGAAACACGGCGTGCGCCGACTGCGCCGCCCCGGGTAAGGGCAGGGCGAGGCGGGGGGCGCGGGTGGCGGCCGCACCTGCCCGCACGGTACCGCACGGCTCGGCACGGTACGGGGACAGCGGCGGGGCAGGGGGGCTCTGCCTTCTCCGGGAACGATGGGGTTGTGCCCGCCGAGAGGGTACCCGAACCCCCCTATTCCCCCCGGGGGATGCAGCGGGATGCTCGGGCGGGTGGAGGATAAAGGGTTGCACTGTCGCTGTATCCACGGACCAGCCCCAGCCGAGGTTCCATCCCCCCACCCGGCCCCGCTCCTCGCCCGGCCGTGGAAGCGCTGATGTCATCCCCGGCGGGTCCCGCGGTCTGCAGTGCAGCCCCGGTGCCGCTCACTCGGCAGCGGGCGGTGGCGGGGGGCTCTGCCCGGGTTTGGGGGGGGGACCACGGACCTGTGCTGCTGTGGGGGCTCGTTCCCTGCGTCCCCTCGCCACCAGCGGCTTCTGTCGCCGCTCCTACCCCTGTTGGCGAGCAAACAGACGGGAGGGACCAGGGGCACTGCCATGGGCATCCTGCCCACCAACCTTTGACCACGCTGCCACCGGTGGGAGCCTGCCCTGCGCGCTGCTTAACGCCCGGCACAGGACCGGGCTGAAATGTCCATGGTCCTCTTCGTGTACAGAGGGGAGAAAACCTGAGCTAGGAGCATCCTCCTCGCTCTTTGGATGGTGAATTGTTGGGGTCGGGCTGTGAGCGTGGGAAGACCTTTGCTCTTGCTGAGCGGGGTCTGTGTGGTGTGGTGGGACCTGCCTTTGAGGAGAACCTTAGAAAATTGCATAGCAAGTAACTTCCCTTTAAAAAAGATAAAAAATATCACCATATAGAAACACCTAAATTAGTATTAGCTTGAGCAGGATGGCTCTGAAGAGACATAGAGAAAGGATGTCCTTTTCAGCCTCTGTCATCCTGTAGGTTAAAGAAAACCCATCGCTTCAGCTGAACCTCATTTTTCTGGCTATTGATTTATTTAGCATTCCAAGACCTATTGGGTACCACCACCCAGCTCATATCATTCCCACTGGTTTTATGGTCCTAATCTACATCTCAGACACTGCAGTTCACCTTCAGATGCATTGTGTCTCCCAGTATCCAGCTGGAAAGGACAAAGAACTTTCTGCATAGTGTGAACTGCTTTGCACCGCTGTGCTGCTCTGCCTGCTACCACCCATCTGCTGTCTGGCTGTAGCAACCCACCTTTGAGGGATCTTGCTGAGCACAGCTTGGGCTCACCAAATAGGAAGCTACCTAAATTATTCCTTCCTGGGGAGGACTTTGCAAGCCTGAGCCATTCAGATCAATGGGGTAATTCTCCTCTTGCCCTGTGTGTAATATAAAGCCCCTTTGCAAAATGGGAAGTTTCTCAGCCATCAGCAGGATGGAGATGAAGCTGTAGGTCAGTAAAATAGCTCACATCAGGGAAAGAGAGTTGTTGTTAAAGGCTTCAAATGGGCTTGTAAACCAACAAAACCATATTTTGCTTTTGGTGACATTTGCATGGAGAGATGCCTTAGTGAATCTGAAACTCTGAGAGGAGAATTTGGGCCAGTGTCTTTTGTAACACAAGATGTGCTATATTAATACCATTCAGCCTCTCTTCTGAACTGTCACAGCATTACTTCCCTGGGACTGGATCCCTTTTCATCAACCCAATTTCTTTAATGATCACCTTGCCTCAGTTTCTTTGACAAACAAGAGCTACTGGTGATGCTGTGATGTCCACATCTGCCTGGGAGTGACAATAAACTGGAGATGCCCAGGGCTACTTCACATAAGATATATAACTTGTGTCTTTAGGTAATATGTAAAATATTGAGGCTCAATTCTGTTATTTCCTGGGCAGGTGTGGCATACCAGGTGTTTCTGGGTATGAGATAATGTGGGGTGGGTGTCCAGAGAGCCTCCAGAATGGAGTGCTGAGAAGTGGGATGCACAGAAGGATAAAGGGGAGAGCTGGAATTCAGTGGACAGCTAGGCACTGGAAAACTACCAGAGCAGAGAAAGTGAGAATGAAAGAAGGGGGAGGGTGGGGAATGAGCAGATGAAGAAAGCAGGGCGTGCTTGTGCTTTCCCACATGTGTGCATCATCATAGCGCTGATCTGGTACAGCTGAGGAGGGGGGAGCAAAAGGTCAAGATCCCTGATTTATTATTGCCGCTGCTCAGGTGGGTGTGTTCCTTTCCCTGAAACCCTTAGTTAATGTGAGATCCATGATAAAAGGTAGCCATTTAGCTCAGGGATGTTGATAACAAAGACTAGGATGGGTCAGAAATGTAGCAGGGGAAAATTCTTTGTTAGTCACTTTAATTTGTGTGTTTGGAAGCCAGCTGGGTTTGCTTTCCCTCTTGGAAATATTTGTTTCAGAAATCAGCCAGTGAAAGTTGTTTTTCCCTTCCCTGCTGTCAGAAAAGGTTGTTTTCTTCTGTTACTGCGTTGACATTCAGGTGAGGCTCAGTAGCCATAGCCCTGAAGTAATGGCTTGTCCCAGGTATTATATACTCAGGTAACAAAAGTCTGGGTTCCTGATGCAAAAGAGCCCACAGCTTGGTATTATTGTGGCTAAGCTGTGACCATGCAGAAAACCAAAGCTTGGGATGGATGGGGGGAGCATTGGGGGAGGCAGTGCTTTTCCTCCTAGGAGGTGTAAGTAACTTCATCCCGCACAGGGTCATCACATCTCCTTAGGGAGACCTAGTCAAAACCTGCTGATTGCCTGGGTCTGGGCCAGAATTTGCCACTTAATGGTGATTGAGGAATATTTAAGTGGCCAAGTCCTGCAAGCCAGGCTGCTATGTTCAAGATGTGTGTTCTGGTTTGTGCACTTTGCATCTGGGTGAAACATGGTATTGAATGTGATGCTCACAAAGGTCAGATCTTTGTCTTCCCCATGACCAGCGTGTGTATCTGGAAGAAAAATCTCTTGTGTAAAAGCAGAACTTCTGAAAACTCCTGGATTTTGAGGGCATGTTTCAGGTAGGAAGAACAGGCTTACAGTGGCCCTGGCCATGACAGCTGGGAATGCAGAAAGGATGCTGAAGTAGAAATTGAAATTCAGATTGGGAAGAAAGTGAGAGGTTACATTTTTACTTGCAAGATTTTTATATTTTTAAGTTTTTAGTTAGATTTTTGTTAATTGTGTCTTTACAAAATCTGAATTTGCAATGAAAAGTTGTTTTGAATAAAAATGTTTCAGTTGCAAAGATGTCATCCATCTGTAGTGAATAATGAGATTGCATTAGCTACATCTTACAGGCTGAATTCTGGGATAGGAGCCACTGTAATAAAGTTGTTACCTGGGGCATCAGGTTCTTTGTTGTTAGGTACTTCTGTGTTGGAGTCTGGGTCCTGGGTGTTGGTTTGCAGTGTGTTTGTTTTGGTGGGTTTAAAGATGTGCTTTCCCAGTGAAGACAGTATGGGAAATGCAGTCTTAAGTGCAAACTGAGCAATCTCCTGAATTGCTGGTGTGTGATGGCTCTCCGTGTATTAGAATAATCTTTTTTTTTTTCTTCAAGACTAATGTGGCAGTTCAGCCTCTTTTTTTCCCTAAATGATTCTTTGTCTCTGGCAATCTTTCCTCACATCATGAGACGGATGGTTATCTCAGAGCATAACAAGACCTTGACTATTTCTCCCTTTACTCCATTTTTCTATGACTTAGGTTTGTGTTTCCACGAAGGGAGAATCATTTTACATTGTAGGAGGACAGGGAGGCTCTGAAAACAGAAATGGAAATCCCATCAAAGCGATTCTGCAGTTTAAGCCCTCCAGCAGCAGTTTACATGGCCTGGTTTTATCGTTTTCATCTTTCTTATTTGGGATAGATTACTGGGACCCTGGGTAACATCGGCCTCTGTGCCTGAGGCTCAGAGGGGATGAGGGATGGAGGAAGAGCAGATGCAGATGATGGAGGGGGTCTGGTATCAGAGCTTTATGCTGCAAAGCTGAGCGGATCTGGTATTCTGGTCTAACAGTATATATAAAAGCCTGAGGGTGGGTGGTGTGTGGCTGAGGTCATTGTAAACATCTTTCCTACAGGCCCAGCATCTTCTAATTTCTAAAGCAGGTGAAGCTTTTCCATTCCCTTGATGTCATGAAGTGAGGGTGGTGATAGAGGGAAACACATGAGCACTGGGGATTGCTTGATTTGCTCAGGATTAAGGAGGGCCCTGAAAGGATTTGATGTCAACTCTCTCCTTCCCTTACCCAACCACTGGTCCTAAAAACACGGGTTGGGAAGACAGCTGAGTGAGTCATCGGGTCCTGCCTTGTGCTGTCATCCACAGCGACATCTCCCCATTCCCTCCCTGTGGAGCGACAGGGCTCTGCCTCACAGCTAGTTCTCTCTCTTGCCCCCACTACCTCCCACTGGAAAGCTGTTCCAGAGCTTCGCCGCTCTAATGGCGTGAAACAGGCTTTTCGTTTTCAAGCTGAAAGTGGAAACTTGTTCCCGCACCTCCATTGTCCTCTCACTTAAATAGTGATTTATTTTATCTTTTTCCTGGGAATTTGCAAGCCCTTTTCCCTGGGCGCAAGCAGATCGGAGGGGTAAAAAGGTGAAAAAGAAAATCCCACAGCAGTTGTGTTTAGCATGATGCCACTTTCTGCAGGGAAGGGGACTTTCTGAAACAAAGGAGGTTGAATGCGACGGTGTTTTCTGTCTGCTCCTGATGCCTGGGTTGCAGCACAGTCGGGGGCTGCAGACAGCAAGCAGAGTGGGCTGCTGGGACTTGCCAGCTGAATAAAAAGGCCTTGGCAAGTTTAGTGCCTTCACTGAAAATTTTCCTACTTGGGGAGGAGTGTTGGTGGGAGGCTGTTTGGCTTCAGTCTTAATGTTCTTTTATTGTTATTTTTAAACATGCATGACCAGGGTCTGTTTATTAACCTCCTAGTCTTTCCCCAAAATAAATAGCAACAGAACTTCAGTGCTGGACATGAGGTTCTCCTGACTGGAGCATTTAGAAAATCAGCAGGCAGTGAGCAGCAAACTGAAAAGGCTTTTTGCTTGTGTTGATGGCACTTAAATCCTGTATCATAGGGTATGAGTTACCTTTTCTGTAGGGTAAAAAAGGTTTTGCCTACCTTGAGAGGTCGTTCTCTCCCTTCTAATTAGTTTTTAACACCTCAAACAGGGGACAGAGGTCAGAAAAATCTGTTGAATCTCCATCCCAATAAAACACTGGCTCCCACTCAGCTGGTGTAGCAGGGATGCAGCTAGGCAGCTAATTAAGGGTCAGGCCATGGTTTGTGTGCTGGAGGACGTGTTAACGGTGTATTGCTGTGCATTGCCCATATTCTTGCTGACATTCTCTTGGTCAGTAATATACTATATATATAGCGTATATATATAGTATATATTATCTATACCACTAGTATAGTATATATACTGCTATATACATATAGTGGTAACTGTGATTTAAAGCAGAAGGTGGAGTAGAGGCATCCAAGTAAGTTTTGGGACTCTTGAGTTCTTGCTCTTGTCTTGTGGCTACTATGAGCCTGCTACTGCTCTGCTTTGTGTGATTTTACTTGGGTTGATGGCATCTAGGTATTTTCAAACTGGAACCCTATGTTTATGTTCTCTTACATCGGTTCTTGTTTGTATTTTTCTGGGTCCAGCCTTTCTTTGTCCCTCTGTGGGCTGTTCTTACACTCAGTAATGTTGGGTTCAAGCTGCAGAGTTCATTGTTCTCTGCCCTTGGTTTTCCTAGGGCTTGTGGTGGCAAAAGGGATTGTGTGTGGAAGTTAGTTTCTGAATTTAGCTGTGTGTTTTAGTTTTGTTTTAGATGCTTCTCTGATCTCTGGCTGTGCCTTCCCTGTCAGATGTACGAGATGGGAAAATACCAGCCCATGCCCTTCTCCTGAGCTTAATCTGGCTTTTTTTTATGTATTAATTTTAAAAATAAAGCTGCAGTAAGTTTTGCATTAAAAGTCATTATAATCTGTTTATAAGTGACCAGAAATCTCTACTACATCTGGCAGTTAAAGCCTTCTATGGCTGGCATCGGTTGTTCTGGAGCAACAATGCTGCACGGTAAGAGACTTTTTGCACTTACAGGAGTGTATTTGGTTTAATATTCCCCTTGCTCCTTGTTAGTCTTTATTCCTTTTGGCTTGAAATAATGAAATAAAGTAATTTGTGTGGAACTTAGGCATGCCGGAGAGTTTTCAGTAGGCTTCACTGCTATTTGCTGGAAACTCTGGAGGCTTAGAAAAACTCATCTCTTTTGGGTGCTGCCCAAAAGGTGCAGGTTATGATATATTGCCATTTTGGTACACTTTTCTGAGCACTGCCCAGATAAAATGGCTTAAATAAAATTACTGAACTTCCCAGCAGTGTCCAGCATGGAGAACATGTTCTAGCTGTTGAAGTGTCTAGCAGCAAGGTGGACTTCACCTAGCTATGGAGACCTCAGCTTAGGGTGGTGGTCAGACAGCTCAGGGTTCACTAAATGTGCTGCCCCAAAACTCACTTGTCTCGCATGAAGGCACTTATGTGAATTTATTCGTGTGCTTGATAAGATGTCCTATCTCAAAGCGATGGCACAGTCATTTGAAGGGTTGGAGTCTGTGATTATGCCAAGCTCAGAGATCACCGGCGTTATCTACCATGTTCCTCAGCCGAGAATTTTCATGTTGCCTGTGGGGGAGAGCAGGAATGAAGAGAAGGGGACTGTGATGTGCTTGAGTAGCCACTGGCAGCCCCGAATCTTGTAAAAGGGCTTTGGACAAGCATCCCTGCAGAAGTGGGTGCTCGCCGCAGCCAGCAGCCGTCTGCCTGGGGGTCTGTCACCAGTTCCTGCACATGTCTGATGCAGCAGTCTCGTAGCTATGGGGTTCTTCGAAAACAGTGTCACAAGTTCAGGGTGTGGGCGAGAAGGGGAAGCAGCGTGAGCAGAATCCTCCATAAGATGGATTCAGGGAATCCTCCACCCTCATCCTTCCTGTCCCCAGGCAGTGTGGTGGCACGGTGGGTCACCCCAGTGGCTTGTGTGGGTCCGTAACCCTCTGGCCTGTTCAGCTGATGCTTAGAAATTCCTTTTGGCTTTCAACTAAACTCCAGGAAAGGCTCGGGCTGGCTTGCTTTCTCAGTCACACATCTTCAGCCAGGAGAGCAAGTTCATTGAGATCTCTAAATAAGTTATTGTGACACTGATGTTTCAGAGACACTTCCCCAGATAGATCTGTTGGTTCTGAGGGATTTTGCTACTTGGCAATTTTTTGGATGGGGCTAACTCAGTGCCTGAGGCCTCTGAACTCTCCTCCTGCCTGGTGTTCCCTTTGGCATTAAAAACAATTGCCAAATTTGTGTAGTTCTGGGCTGTGAATGTCACAGGAAAGCAGCACACAACCAGCTGAGCATCTGCAACTCCTCCATCCACCCTTGCTGCACGATTTTGGATTTGAAAGATACATGCTTTTAAAACCAGAAGAGCAATGAAGAGGAAGTTGTTATTAATATATGACAGCAATGCAAACTGCTGGTATCGGGTCTGGTGAATAAAGTGAAATGTGCAGCTCTGTCTTGGTGCTCCTCCAAGTTTGCTGTGTGGGATGCTGTTGTTGTTGGATGGATATGGAGGTTGGGTCTAGGCAAGAGAGGAAACACTGAAACGAGGGACACCAGAAGGAGATAGCAACAGGTGTAGGTATTGAACAAGCTGACAGCATCCCTACCAAGGGTTGGGTCATCACTGACCCTCTGTCTCTGTTCCTCTAAAATACTATCATCTTCTGATGAAAAACCATGTGCATGTGACCATGAATACGTGATTCTGTGATATAGTCCAGCTTTTGCTTCCCTAATTAGACATGGTTTGACATGGCGTGGAGCGGGGGGAAGCATGTTTAAGAGTCTCGTCTAAAGAAAATACTGTTCGTGTGAGGAGAATGCTTTAAAGCCCACTTGTCATTAAAACCTGTTGCTTGAGGTGCTGTTTACCCATGTCAAGAAGAGATGCTTCGGTATGAGTTGGCTTAATGTCCACTGGAGCTGCAGTCTCCTCCATCGGAGCCTGAGGATATTCTTCCAGAATGTACCTAAATGTGTCCTCATTCCTGGCTAGAGGAAGGTGTGATGTCTCCTGGTCCTGTCGCACACAGCAGTGCAGGCAGTGAAAGGGTTGCTTCTTCAAGTCTAGGAAGTTGCAGACAACATGTAGAAATCCACCTGTGTGCTAAGATAAATCTGTCAACACAAAACAAGTAGTGGGGCTCCCGATAAAACCTGCAGAGGCAAATGCATACTTTGATATCCGTTTCCCTGTGTCAGGCACTGCTTTGATCACAACTCATTGCACTGGGAAGGCTTGGAGCAGTTACTGTGAAGTGGCTGTGCTGAGTGCAGGGAGTTGGTGGCCACGTTAGCTCCCGACTTCAAACTTCACTGCTGCAGCTTCTGCTTCCTCGCTACTGCTGCTCTGTGGCTGCCCCATCCTCCAGACCCTTTTGCCCTTCCTCGTGCCTCATCCTTTACATGGAAGTCAAGAGATGGGCTTTTCAACAAAAGTCCAGGATGCTTTCACCTTGCATGACTCTCATCATTTGGCCCCATGGTCCTGGCCTACCATGAGGCAGCAGTGCTACACCTTGGGCTGGTTTTGTAGTAGGAAGTTTGGCAGGTCCCAGACTTTGATTACAGCCAGGTGTTTGGAGATGGGACAGGACACTATGAGGAGTTAAAGCACAGAAACATGCAGGAGCGTGGTGTGCAAAGCTCTTGATTCTTGTGGCGAACTCATAGTTCAATAACTGGCAGAAACCTCTGCGATCAGAGTAGCTGGGGTGCCTGACCTCGGGTGTCATATGAAGCCATGATCAGGTCCTCACCCCGTCTCCTCACTGGTGTGGTTGTATGTGGGCATAGAGCCCATACTTGGTTGCTGCTGCAATACGCTTAGATTGACTCGACTGGTTCTGTATTTGCCAGCCCTCAGCTGGAGTCATCAGGGTCCTGCATGAGGATGGGAGACCATGTAAACAGAAAACACCTTTACTTGTGGATGCTGATCCCAGCCCTGTGCTAATCAAGCTGCAGCAGATGAGACTTATAAAAGCTTGGGAATTTACTCCCCTCTCCTGAGTGGACACCCAACCACATCCAGTGAGGCTCCTCATTTATATCTGAACACAGCCACCTCTGGGGAACCAAATTTGTCTTCCCTAATGTGTGCAGGGGGAGGTTGGTGGCCATCCCTGTGGGCAGGGGCTGGTAGCAGACCTCAGTACCTTGTATAGAGGAGCTGCTTTGCCCCACACCAGCCTGCTGCTGCTGCACTGACATAGCCAGGCCATTAAATATGTAGACGGAGGAGAAAGCATGTTCCCTTGCTTTTATAAATAATAGCTGCGCTGTGAGGAGTGTTTAGTGTAATTACTGCAGGGGAAAAAACAAATGATGAGGGTTTGTGAGAAAAGAGGACATGCCCTTACCCCTCGACAGCCTCATACGATGGGGTGGGTTTGGGGAGGATGGGTAGAGGGGAAGGATTTAGAGGCTGAGTTGGTGACTTGCAAGGAAGCTCTTTCTGCTGGAATGCAGCTGGAATAGCAGGCGCTGACATTTGCTAGTCAGAGTTCAAACAAAGATCCCTGTATTGGCTTTATTAGCGAGGCAGCGCTGGGGACACTGGTGGATGTGTCCTGCCCTGGCCCCTGCCCTCCTCCAGTTCCTCTCCATTGCCCTGCGCTTCAGGCAGTGCCTCTCCCGAGGAGGAGTTTGGAGGCGAGGGACTTGTGTTTAAAGTGCTTTGTGTGAGACGTCAGCTCGGGGCTGTAAACAGCGCGTGGTTCTGCTCAGAGAAAGTACAGAGCTGCCACTGGTGGCATTTTTCCATTAAGGCAAGGGCTGGAAACCTCCTGGCATGGAGAGCTGTGTTGCTGGGCAGCTGTAGCTGTGGGAGGGAAGTCTCTCTGTGGAACACTCCCATTGTCAAAGAAGATAAAAAATAAATGAAAATTAAGAAAAAAATAAAACAAAAACCAGCAAATCAAGGGAGCAGCATAGCGGCATCCCTGAGCTGTTTGGTTTAGTTGTGCAGTTTTTGTTCCATGCAGCACTTGGGTGGGATTTGCTGATGAAGGATGGACATTCACCTCTTCTCTTCATGTGGACATGTTGTTTAGGAGGTCTTGGGCATACGAGTTGTCTGAATGTTAGGTTTTTGTGAATAACAGGTACATTTGAGATTGCAGATCTGTTAGTTTAATTTGTATTACTATCAATATAAATGGCACACATATTTATTTTGCTTGTTTATTTATTTGATGCCTTTACAGTCGAGGAACTTGGACCTGGTGCCTCCTGAATTCCCTTTCCATGACCTGTCCTGCCCCATCTCTCCTTCTTCCAGCACTGAATCCCATAGAGTGGTCAAGTGCAATTCTCTCTTTCTTTCTTGCTTTCAGACCCGGACTGGGCATCCCACAGCCTAGGGATCTTCATCTGCTTAAATTGTTCAGGAATCCATCGCAATATTCCCCAAGTCAGCAAAGTGAAGTCGGTCCGCCTGGATGACTGGGATGATGCTCAAGTGGAGGTATGTGCATCTGAGGTGTGAAGTACCAGTGAGCTTGGGTTGCTGCGTTTAACCAGCAAAGCTGTAAAACAGAATCCTTTCTAAAGATGCCACAACAAAAGTGATTTTAGAAAACATGTCTAGATAATTCCTGAATGTGGGATTGAGGTCAATGGTGCTGATTGAAAAATGGAATAGCCATTTCATGAAGAAGCTGTGAGGGTTTCCCCCACCCCTATAGAAATATCAATGAAATAGGGTGTATAGAAGTAACTAATTTTAAATGAATTGTCTTCTGTTCCTTACATTACCTGTAGCTTAGACCAGGCGGTAGACGAGACCTTGAGTCTACCACCCCTGCCCAGCTCACCAGTTTCTCTTTGTTCCACTTAGTGTTGAAGACCTTTAAACTCACATCTCGAAGAACTGAACCCTTACAGTATTAATTCTCTTTAAGCCACACACCTGCTTAGATTTGGGTGATGTTGCTAAGGGCAAGCCTACCCAGAAAACCCATCTACTTTGACTATTGGTGCCTTTAAAGGCATGAAGAACAGTACCAGTCTTTGATCTTTATCTTGTTCTTGTGTGTTGTAGATTTGAGGTTTTTATGAAAGCCGCAGTTCTGGGTGTCATGTGTTTTATGAGAAAAATAGGCCTTTGTTTTGCATGGGTTTTCCCTTCCCTGATTTTCTTTTTAGAACAGATTGAATATGTAAACTTTAGAAGCTCAAACTCATTAAAATAATGGGGAAAAAATGTTTAGGAGAGGGGGAAAGAAAGCACTTTGCTGTTTGTTATGCTTGTATGTTTGGCATTTGATACAAGACAAAACGTGTTTAGAATGTCTGCCTGGAAAATAATGGGGTTTTTTTTACACTTACAAAGTGACTTTCATTACATAAAATTTATGAATAGGGGAATATGTGGGTTTGTTTGCGAAGTTCTCAACTAGACTTTCATATACGAGATCAGAAGGAAAGGAGGGCTGTCAGGGCAGATAAGGTGTTTATTTATTTATTTATTTATTTATTTATTTATTAGATGCTTCAAACCCCTGAGCTTGCTGGCATGGCTTTGGAAAAATAAAATTATCCTTTCGGAGCAAGTGATGTGATCCCAAATAAAGGGTGTATTGTCAGATACTGTTACCTCTCTGGAACTGTAACACACAGGGACTTGAAGTCAGTGTCAGGTTTTGCCTTCTGATTACCTAATTTCTGTGCTGGATTCCCTGGGAGTAATCTCATTCCTGTGCCTGCAAGCGGGAAATGCCACCGCGTGCTGCCTTCTGCTCCTGTGGGGACCAGTGGGGATTGTGCATGTGTGACTGGAACATGGACCTGTCCTCAGCATCATGTTAAGCTGAGAGAGCCCTGGCAATAATAATCAAGATTAATTTCTGAGCCCTGATTTGCAGGCACAGTCTTTACAGCATCCTTTCTGTGCACAGTCCTGGGGAAATCTTTTAGTAAGGGAACAGAGGCTCCATCCCAACAATGTTATTGCTGTGTAGGTGCAAAAGAGGACAAAGGAAAATACTGTTAACATTTTTTAATTCTTTCTGCTTTTTTTCTTTTTACAGTTTATGGCTGCGAATGGGAACAATGTAGCAAAAGCAAAATATGAATCTAAAATGCCACCGTTTTATTATAAACCAACGTTTCTTGACTGTCAGTAAGTAAATACCTCTGCTGGTAAACAGCATATATTTGTTTGTGCAGCTGCAGCCTCTGTAATATTTTAGTTTTAGCATCATATGTTTTTTTAAGCCACAGAGGAGGTTTCATTTATAAAAGGCCTGAAAATCTTTTTTTCTTCTGCACGCATATGGTAGAGTTTATAGGACGTGAGGGATCTTATTTAATAAGTACAGTTGAGATGATGCTGGGAAGTCAATAGTTTGTCTGTTCCCCAGACTCTTCCAAGTTTCTAAGGCTACAAAAAATGCCAGTTTCTACCCATTGATTTCCTCTACCTTTTCAAATAGCCCTTCTGCATCAAAACAGAACTTGCTTATCAGCTATATGAGGTGCTGGGTTACTTGTAATGCAAAAATGCTGGGGTTTAGTGACAAGGTGGTGGATTTTCTTTTTTTGCCTAAATGTCAAATAATCTCCTCCATGAAAGCAAATGAAAAGGTATTGTCTGCCATACAGCTTAAAGTAAACCACTAGTAAGCTGGGGTAGACTTTGTAGGCTGAGAGAGTTGAGGGACCAGAATGTGCTGTACCATCCAGGGAGCAAGAAGGGTGAACTGAAACTGGTTTTTAGGATCCAGTCCTGCAGAGTACCAAGGGGGTTTTCTGTCTTTGTGAAACCATTCTTTACAGAGGGTCTGGAGTGTATAATTTCAGTATTAGCAAACTGGTGAGTGCTGGTTGCTCAGATGCTCCCAATATTGGTGCTTTAACTGGATGTCTCTTGTTGAAGAGGGAAGTGTGATTTGGTTGCATGGTGGTGGTGTGAAAATGATGCATGAGGCTCTGAGCAGATGGATGATGCATTCAAGCATTGTGAGAAGTGCCCAGAACAGAAGTACAGGGAGGGTTCGTAGGGCTCCATGCATGAGATGTCAGTGTTTGGGTAGGAAGGCTCTGCAGTGTTCCCCAAACAGGAAATCATACCATATGTGGGACAAAGTGTTCATGAGTACCCATGCTCATACTCAAAATGACTTTGTATTTTTAATCTTCTTGTAATAGCCATTAAGAAGAGTTATTGTCTTCCTACATCACACAAAAAGCCTTTTATAGTAAAGGCAAAAGAGGAGACCTCTTGTGTCTGTGAAGTGTCTTAGTGGTGCATCTGTTACCCCCCATTTGATGATGCTCAAATGCCAAATCTGGAAAGACCCAGGAGTGAGTGGTACTGCCTTGCCTGACAATAAAAAAGCACATCCATTTATGCAGTGTTCCCAAATCTTGGTTTTGATCTAAAATGGCTTCTGGCAGCAGCTTTCACAGTTCCTACAAGTACAGAAATGATTTGGGGATTGGAAAAGCCACCGTGTGTTGTGGAGGGGCACACTCTTGATTATGTTGTGATCATCTTGCTAGGATTATTTTTCTCCAGGATAAAATCCCCAGGCCCTTACCTTTCCTATTGCTGGAACACCTCTGCTGTTGTGGGAGATATCCCAAGGAGAAGCCACCAGGAAGGTGCTCCCAGACAGTGATACTGCAGGTCTAGGGGAGGAGATGGTGCAAATGTAACTGAACTGGTAGAGCCATTGTTTTGTTGTTTGTTTTTTATTAATTTCAGAAAAACAGCTTCAGCAAAGACTTCTTTGTTTGTTTTTAACCCTGTCTCTCCCAAGGTAGGGAGAGGGAAAGGCTTGCATATGTTTGACCATCTTGAATGATTGGGGCCTTTCTACTCCCACCTTGAGCTGATCTTCAGGCATCACCCCTGGTCCTGGTTTAGGGAAGGTGGGGAAGATGCTTCATGTGGGGTTTCCTCGAGACTCAGAAGTGCTTGTGTGGGTGAGGATCTGAAAGGTCAGGGCTGTGATTTAATAAGGCGTTATTGTGGAATAATAATGCCTCACATGCTGGAGGAGTTGGAGGGGACTTCCTTTGTGACAATCAAGAACAAAACCTGCCTGCTCTTGCCTGTCCACACTCAAACAGGATTGCTGTTCTTCCAGCTAACACAGGCCAGGCTTCCTACTTTTCTTCACACTTTGGGCACGATGTTGACCCATCCATCTCCATGCACGATATCCTGCCTCTTTCTCCCCTGACCAGCAGAACTGGCAGCCCAAGGATAGATGTATCCTGTTACTGCAGGATTTGGTGGCCAGAGTTTTATAATGTCTGCGGTGCCCCTTGCAGATGGCTCTAGTGTCATTATCCCTGTGCATCAACTGCTTCTTTCATCTTGCTGTGAAAATAGATTGTACTTCCTAAGATGGATTGACAGAATGAAAATCACTGATGATTTCTCTCTTGCTTCTCCACAGAGTTAGGCTGAAACAAACAGTCTTTTGGTAGAGCGTTTTTCATGCTTGCTTCCTTCTCCTTCTCCTTAGTGTCTCTTTGATACAAGGAGGATGGGCACACCAAGCTCTCCATGCTATCCAGACAGGAGGAAAAGTTGTGGCCCTGCCAGCAGCTGGGAGGCGGATGCCATCTGTGTTGAACAGGCAGCTCTTGTGAACTGTCATGATCCTGAGAGGATCCAATACCACGTTTGTATCTCTGAACTCCAAAATCCCAACAGTTGGCTGTGCTGTTTTGAGACTTGCATGTACTTGTGATGTTAAGGATGCAGAAGCAGGATTGTTCACCTTGTTGTCATTGGTAGGAGAAACACAGTCCTAGCAGACTTAAATTTTGTCTACTCTGAAGTCTCAGTTAAACTCAGTTCTTTTCTGTGGCCCATCCCTTGTGCTGGTGGAGTCTAGCTGGAAGTGGGGCAGGTCCCGCTGCAGCTTTGGGCATCCTGAGATCTGGGTGCAAATCGCACCCAACTCTTCTTGTGTTGGTCAGGCTGAAGGATACTGAAAGCTCTCCCTATGGCTCAGGTAGCTTAGAGACCACAAATGTTTCATTCCTTCTGTTCTCAGGCTGATAGAAATGTCTGTGGCTGGTTCTGTGCTCGGTTGGTTTGGCTTCCTTTGGTACTGCAGCTCAGGCTTTGCTGCTAGGATATTTTCTCCCTCCATCCTGTGGTGCAGTTGCACTCTGGGGAGCTTTGCCAAGTGGTGGCTGAGCTCCAGCCACAGCCCTGTAAGAGCTGTCTGCAAGCACACAGGGACTGTGCTGGGGCAGCTGCTCTGTCCACAGTCTTTCCCGATACCCAAAGGAGAGGCACATTGCTGGGCTTATAACCTGTGAGAAACAGGAGCAGGAGGGTTAAGGCGTTTTGTTGTTCTGTTTTGTTGCTTCTTTTTTGTAATTTATTGTATGACTGATTGACTGGGAGGATGAGGCAAGGCTAGTCTTCCTCCAAGTGGCTGGAAGACCCAGTTTCTGGCCCTTTTGTGCTCCCAACTTGTGCCTATGGTCTAGTGGGAGGTGTCCCTGCTCATGGCAGGGGGGTTGGAACTGGGTGATCTCAGGGTTCTTTCCAACCCAAACCATTCTATGATTCTGTTTTGCACAGGGCCAATTTACAACACAGATGCCCTGATTTCTGAACTGAACCTGGAGCTCTGCTCATGTAGGTGTTCTCCAGCCCAGCACTGCTGGGTCTCTGCAATAGCACCAGGGATAGATGTGACCCCCTTGCGGTAGCAGATCTCCTTCTGACAGTGCTGCAGTGTAAGCAGCTGTGGGTATTTGCATGTTGGAAATGTTTCAAGGATGGTGTGCTAGGCTGTATTTTTCTTACTGTAGTTAGAGCCTCTCTGTGCCTTTCAACAGATGCATGCTAAACAAGAGCAGGGGAGTGCTGCTTTTTAAAGTGGTATATATTTAGCTTTTTCCCTGCCTTGCTGTAGTCCAGTCACTGCAATAGCATGAGATGTTCCAAGCGCGCAGCCCTGGGTAGCATCGCGATGGATGACACCTCCATCCCGTGCTGGCACCGTGCCGATATGTGCCGACCCACATTCTGCGGCATCAGGAGGTTTTGATGCTTCTAATTACAAAACCCATGCTGGCTGGCTGCAGTGGCTGGGCAGGCTTTGTGCCAGCTGCCCTCAGACTTGGTGTGGCAGGATGCTAACGTACAAGCTGGAATAAGGACAGGTTGTTCGTTCATTTAAATCTTAATTTTATAATGCTGCTTCTGGAATCCCTCTTCTGTGGTTGCTTGAAGAATTGCAAAGTTCAGAGCAAGAGAGGAGTGCTGCGGCGCCAGCTTGTCCTTTTTTCTTCTTGCCTACGATGTTCTGTTTGACTCCTTGGGAAATACATGGTGTTTGCCTGCTGCATCTGGCTTCTGCATCCTCCAGAAACCTCATTGTGGCTTCCTGGCTCTGTCAGACACTTGGCAAAGGTTAGAGAAGTTGGAGGGGTGCTCAGAAATTGCCCAGGGAAAATTTACCAGCTGTGCACACTCAAATAAACCACCCAACCAAAAAGAAAAATCCCCTTCTGTCCTCTCCGCTCATCTTCTGCCTGCCAGCAACTTGGCCCATGCATCGGGAGCAGTGAGCAGAGCAGCCAACTTCTGTACCACTGGGGAGTCCCTGAGGCTGAAATGAATCCCAGAATCTGGGATGTTCCTACATTACCGCAGGGTTGGCCACAAGAGCTTTGGGTGAGGAACTTAAACCACGCAAACCCTCTTTGGATGGTCACGAGTGGTCACAGGCCAGCTTTGTACACCACAGCAGCAGGCTGAGAGCTGTGAAACAGCCTCTTCTGGGATAGATACACTGCAGGCACATGGTTGAGTTTTGAGTCACCAGTGAGCAACAGGGGTAGCATTGCCTTTGAGTAAAAGCAAAGGAAAAAGGCTTTGTTCAGCTGTATGCTTGGCTGAAAACTGACAGAAGAAGAGAGAGACAAGCTCTTACTGAGCTTTTTCAGTACTGGGAGTGCATCCATGTCCCTGCCCAATACTTAACATCATTTTCTGTTGCCTTTTTGCTTGATTTGGGAGCACAGAGCATCATCCTGCAGAGCTGCCTGAGAGCTACGGTGCATTGCTCAGTTCCTCTCTCTGTGCTTGGATAAGTGGGAGCTACATCTGTTCCTTATGCAGAGCACTTACATATACTGACTGCCAGTACATCCGAGTACTTTAGTAGGAAAAATGGGGCAGAATGAAATGGTATGAGTTGTACTGGGTGGTTGTCTTATTTGGAATGAGATATCAGTCAGAGAGATGATGTATTCCAGTGTGGCTCACAACTTGAGGTGTCATCTATATAGTCATCTGAAGAACAGTTATTATCAGAAGTGGCTCATTGTATTAATGTATGATTAAAATGTGTGGAGAGAAAATTACTTGATAAGTTCTTGGCTTTTTTTTTTTTTTCTTTCTTTATCATTTAAACTTTGATTTATTTGGTAGCGGAGCTACCAAGCCCACCACCTCAGTCTGGTGTCTGAAGGTCAGTTTGGCTCCCACCCCTCCCATGCACAGGGCATAATATGGTCAAGGACATAAACTTCTTGCCTCGTCTCCTCTTCCTCAGTCATCTCCTTTTACTGATACTTTATAGATAAACATCATTGATGCTTAATGTCCAGGGGATAAAGGTGTTTTGCTCAGGCTCCTGCTTATTAATAAGGGTGTTCAAAATTTATGTCCATGGCTTTCAAAAGTGCCTGATGTCTTGGGTGTAAAGCTCGAGGTGCTGCACGGTGGCCTCTTGGAGTGGCCACTTAGCAGTTCTGAAGTGGTGAAGCCTCCTGTGGTGGCTCAAACTGGGCACTTGGCCTTGCAGCAGTCTCTGCCTGAGCATCACCCTGTGTCAGCAGAGTGCCTGAGACATGCGTGCTCCTGCACTCGCAACCGCTGTGGTCTTCTCTGCTTGTCGTTCATTTTCTCTTTGTTGTTAGCTCATAAGCCTGTTAATTCATATTGATTCCTTTAATTTCCAAAGGAAATTGTTACAAGCTTAAATAGTACTGGCACAGGATGTTTCTTACACACTTTTAATCTGTGTTTAACCATTCTGAAAAGCAGCGTTGTGGTGAACTGGGCCGTGCATGTAAAACAACCAAACAAGAAAAGGAACCAGTTGACATTTTAATTGAGCATGTTACGATTTTGCATACTCAAATTCAGCTCCAACTTCTTCAAATCCATAATGCAAGATTTTTATGCCTTGATAGTAAAACCCCTGTCTTTTGCTCTCCTCCAGAAGCTCGCTGTTGGCCACTGGTCTTGGGGGGTGGATGGCACATCACTGCTGGGGCTCTGCAAGCTGGGGTGATGCACAGAGCACCTGGAAGAAGCCTACCAGCTGCCTCATGCCTCCTCAACGCCATTTAAAAGCAAGTCCTCACAGTGATTACTTGCCAAATAGGAAAAGATGCAGAGGCAGAGTGTGAAGCTAGTCAGGCTTTTAGTTGATACTGCAGTGGCTCTCCTTGCAGGCTGAGCAAAAATTTGGACTCGGACTTAAAATTTCATTAAAACAGTTATTTGACAGAAATTTGGCACAGCTGCGTCCACAGAGCTGCCTGTGGAAAGCAGATTGGTTTTCTGCTGGAAAAACCTCTGACAAATTCCAGAAGCTACAAATTTGTGTTTTGGAAATGGCGTTCCTGGATGACATTCATTTCTTTTGTCTTTGTTGTACTTGATGATGGCTCACAAAGATGCAGTCAGAGGGTGTAGCAGATTGTGTTTGATGTCTTTTGAGCCACTTTCACCTCTGGCTGGGGCTTCTTGTCTGTCAAATGTCTCCAAAAAGCCATAGCAGCCATGCAACGTATGTGATGTGTGCACCATAGTGTGTCCTAGAAAAGCCAGCCCAGCTGAGGGTCTTTGTAACAATAAATTGGAGACTATAAATTTGGCTGGCCAGGACTCCTCCATAGAGCACAATGGAACCATGCAGCCACAGTTTGATATTAAACTGCTTCAACAGCTTTTCCCTTGGTGCTGTTTGCTGTAAGTGAAAGGCTTTGAGTATGTGGGACCGAGATAAAACCACTCCGCTGGCTGCTTGTGAAACCTTCGTCACTGGCCTTTTGACAGAGAGCACTTGTTTTCATGCGCGTGGCCAGGCAAGCAAACAAGTACCTAAAATAAGATTTGGAGCTATTAGTGTTGGAGGTGTTCATTGGCCTCTGGACCTGCTGCTTCCTCAGTGCAGCCCAGTCCTATTCAGGGGACATATTTTCCCTTATTCTGTTGGAAATGTGCTTTTTCCTTAGGGTTTTGTGTTTTGGTGGTGTTTGGGTTTTGCTTTGGGTTTTTTTTCTTCTTTATTTTTTTCTTTTGCTCCCAGGTTTTTATCTTGATAATTCCAAAGACCTTTCCTTTCTAATTGCCAAATGGCACGTTCCCTGTAACCAGCAGCCTGCCAGACTTTAGGTGGGCTGTTAAAGCTTTCGGAGTTGATCCCAAAAGCTGTGCATCTCTGCAGTTTAGGAATGATGCACTTACATTTCTCTACAAAAAGGAATGGTGGTCTATTTGCTACGTTATCCCATCACCAGAAAGGCAATAAAATACCATGAGGCTGTTGCTACAGTCCTTTTTGTTCACAGAACTTCTGTTGAAATCAAAGGGGGGATTGGTTGGATTGTGCTGTGTTAGGCATGTGATGTCCACTCCAGATTATTTACGTACGTATTCACCTCAGTAAAAATACATTTCAACTAAAACACAGCAACCTATGTTTAAAAGGCCCCTGAAGGCAGACTTAAATTGAAATGGAGATCAGGTCTGAAGTCCACTGAAAACAGTGAAGAGGCTTGTATGACTTCAGGGACTTCTGGATGGTCCCTGCCCTTCAGTTGCTCTCAGATCCCATAGATACCAGGATGAATTCCTGCTCCTGTTTAAATTCATCCAAGCTGTGCCAGTGAAACCAGGGTTTAATGCCAGACTCAAAAGCAGCTTTTTATGGCAGGATTGCCTCCAGTCCATGAGAGTGAGTGTGGTCAAGTCCCTGTTCAACTCCTCCGTTTCATTGAAGGGAGATGGTGGACTTCTCACCATCCTCATTGGGCTTTTGTTTCAGTTTCTTTTGCGGGAGTTGTTCTGCTTTCTATAAATAACCACTGGAGCCGAAGCTGCAGCTACTGGCCTTACAACCAAGTTGTCCTAACCGTGGGCTGCTCTTGGTCTATATTGGTTTTGGGGAAATTACTGCTTAAAGAGCTTTGGTCTGTGGTGATAAGGGAAGAGGAAGAACATGTGAGCTGGGAAACGGGCACGGCTGGACTCCTGTCTGCCATGGGAGTTGCCATCAGAGCTACTTGT
>JANHGB010042404.1:0-18156 GCA_026283785.1 Coracopsis vasa
TAGGACAATGGGGAATGGCTTTAACCTGCCACAGGAGAGACTGAGATGAGCTTTTAGGCAGAAGTTCTTCCCTGTGAAGGTGCTAAGGTGCTGCCACAGGGTGCCCAGAGAAGCTGTGGCTGCCCCATCCCTGGCAGTGTTCAAGGCCGGGTTGGGTGGGGCTTGGAGCAAGCTGCTCTAGTGGAAGATGTCCCTGCCCATGGCAGGCGTTAGAACTGGATGAGCTTTAAGGTCCTTTCCAACCAAAATTGTTCTATGGTTCTGTGATAAAACTGAGAATAAACAAGTGTTTAGCAGTGTGTGGCTCGTGGTGCTCGCTCTGTCACTAACTGGGTGCTTGCAGCTGCCCTGACCCTTGGCAAAAAAATGCCCCCCACTGTGTCCTGTTGCAGCAAGCCTGGAAGATAAGGGCAAGATGGCAGCAGCATCCCCAGCCCACAGTGTTATGTGTAAAAACTTCATTGTGCTTCAACCATGAGGCCCCTTTTTGGCCACTTCTCTTGATCAGTGGATCTCAAGTCATGTCCTCTCCCAGACCCTGGGAGCTTTAAAATGTGTCCTTGTTCCCTGTAAGAGCTTTTATGCCAAGCTTCCCTACAGGCTGTAGGGATCCTGAAGCCTTGGGAGAGGCTTGAAGGGTCTGTTTGCCAGGCAGGGTTGAGTTGTCCTAAACATCTGGTGCCTTTTATTACCTAAAACTCCCAAAACACCCAACATGCCTGGAGGGGACTGGTCAGTATGACTGGGGAGCCCTGTGGAGCTGCAGCAGGAGCTGGAGGGAGGTAAGGAAGAAGAGATGCCCCATCTAGCCTAGGATATCATAGGTAGAGCTAGATGAGCATGGTGGGGCAATTGCGTCTTGCATGTAAGGTTTCAGGTCACTGTGTTTGCCCTGCGCATACTGCAGCTTTTGAGGTGCTAGGGTGGACAGCATCCTCTCTGCATGGCTTTTGCCAAGGAGCTTCTGTGGAAAGAGGAGCAGCAAAGCTCAGTTTTGCTGTCTCTTATTGTAGAGTAAAACATAGTAATGAAGAAAAGGTGGGGATTTGCACTTGTAAAACAAAGTTTTGTAGCTGGGATGTGGAAACAGAAGGGCTAAGCCTTGGAATTGTAATGGGGAGACAGGACAGAGTAGGGAGGAGATACTGCACATAAAATTACAGTGGTGAAAGAATGGAGATGAAATGCATGGCTGGGACAAAAAAGCAGCTGAGATAAGGAGCTGAAAACAGGATTTATAGCATCTGATTTGTTCGAAGCACGCTTAGATTAACTCGTGTCTGTGTACTTGGTCTTTCTGGACATCAAACCTCAGGGATCTCAAGTTCCACATCCAGTAGTTCACTTCCAGGGAATAGTTTGGTTTAAGTGCCCAGTGCCCTTAGGCACTCCTTGGCCAAAGTATGGATACAATTTGCTGCTGGACTCACCAGCTCATGATCTCTTGCAGCTCCCAGACTTTTTTCCCTACTATTTTCAGCAAATGAAGCACTAACCTTATATTTGCCTTCTTTGAAGCACATCTCTGCTTTCTTTGTTTTGTTTTCAAGGTGGCTATGAGCTTGTTTTAAAAATAACAGGGTATCACTTTGTTGAGCTGTACCAAAATGCATCATCAGGAGGCTAAGTTCAGACTGTACAGAAAGCAGTAATTTTGACATTACATATAAGTCCTTACCACACGAAAATGTCTCTAAAGGCCTCATGTAGTAAGCAGCAAACACAATAAGGACTCCTTCCATGCTGCACTTGTTCTTCCCATACATTACACCCTCAGTTACTAGCATTTTTCATTCTGGGTATAAAATCTTTCTCCTTATCGTCCTTTTATCTTATTTATCTGCATGTACCTTGAATAAAACAACAACTGCAAAATCTGTACTTCCTTTTACATTGTGGTGTTGTTTTGGTGATGTGTTGTAGTGAGATGTGAAGGTGATAAGCTGTTGCTGCTGCTGGATCACACGGCAGCACTTTGTGGATGAGGACACCAGGAGTTGTGAGCCACTGTCCTGTGTTCTGGTTACAGATTTGCAAGACTTTTTTGCAGTTTTAGGATTATGACCTCTGTTTGTGCCACATTCCCTGTTTGTGCAATGGGAATAATGTCACTTTCCTCACAGATATGTGATATAACCACACTCAGGAATTTACTTTACATCAAGGTTAAGGTACCTGTGTCAAAACCAGTGACTGGAGTTCTCTGGTGTTTCATGAACAAGATGAAATCTTACTCTGATTCGGACTCGTGCTCTGTGGAGCAAGTGAGATTCATACTTCCTGTCTCGTGTTAAAGGAAAAATTATACGCATATATACCTATGTAAGTTGATGAAAGAATCAAACAGAGTTTGCTATGGACCTAACCCTCCCTTTTTTAAAGTAGCAGTTGGGTTTTTACGCATCCATAGGGTTTTCTTCAAGGGGATCTCTGTTCCTGGGTAGCCACCAGGTGTCTCCACTGCAGCGTGCTCTGGACCCACCAGTTGCATCCTAGAACTTTTCTCCCTTTGCTGGGATGAATTTACAGATGCATTAGCATTGCTCAGTACGACAGCATGCTCACTCCTCATCGGGCATTAGCGGAAAAGTGAGACTGTGGCACTGCTTGATGAGAAGATGTAAGATGGAGGTTCATCAACATGCTGATGACTCACTGCAAATCCTGAAGGCAAAGCATGAATTTAATAACCCTAAACCTGATTACATGGGAGGTGACAGAAAGTACAGGAGACTGCAGGTTTGACATAGATCCTTTTTATTAATAGCAGAAGAAACTTATTCTTTAAGATTCAAAATGCAAAATGGAGAAGTTAGAGAAGGCCTTGAATTATATGTATTAAATACTGGGACGTGGGCAGGGTGGATGGCGTACAAGATGACAAGCAGTGTGGCTGGCCTCAGTAGCTTGCTTTTGAACTGACCCAAAAGAGTTAGTATGGTGTAAATATGAAGTAAGTGACAGAGAGGAGTAGTAATCGATATAGGAACCCCTGGAGCAGATTTTGATGTAGGTGGAAGAGAAAATTGTGAATCTTGATTATATGATCAAATCCATGGGTATGAACATGTTGCTTATTGCCTTCTGTGTCCCAAGTTAGGGAGACAGGGAGACATCCACAGTGGTGTGCAGCTAAGGGCTGGAGGATGGGAAAGGCTGGTGGAGCAGTTGCAGGGAAGGATGGGTAGCACAGGTGACACATGGATGTCCTCAACTCCTCATTGTAACGTGGTGTCAGGAATGTGCTTCTTTGGCATGGAGCATCTCCAGCTACACATCTTTAGGCTGTCTCTTTACCTGCATCTCTTACTTTTGCAGCAGCCTGGCTTTCTCAGATTTGCCTGAGCAGGGACTCCACACACTCCCCTGACCAGCTGGTGTTTTGGCCCAAAATGGCTCATTTTCAGGGGTTTCAGAGCTGGCCCAGTGCAGGCCATATCCTCTTCCGATGCAGGACACCTGCAGACCCCAGCTGCTCAAACCCTGCCCCATTGTGCCTCCTGCTTCTGATGCAAGACAGCTTTCCACTCCCTATGGTGCAAAAAGTATGGGGATCTCAAGAATTTTGATTTCTGGAGGTTCATGTTATACATGAAATGATTAAATGCAGAAAGAACTACTCATTTCAGTGGACTGGATCTCACTGGAGAGGTCTTTGTTTGTGTGTCCCTAAACTGACATCAGAAGGAACTTTGGTGCTCACTGGGGGATGGTCCTTTTGCTTTGCCTTAGTATATAAGGTGTGCCTTGCTTAATGCAGTCTGGTGCACTGGTCCCAGTTCAGACCCTGGACTGGGTTACTGTTCTTGTCTGCAGTACTTGTTCGTGTCTGAACCACTGATTTGACCCACGAGATGTCCACTGCTGTAACTCCATCCATTCCCAGTTGCACTGACAGGCACTGGGGTGCTGAGCAGCAGTTCTGGATTCACATTCCAAAAATACATCTTCATGTCAGTCATAAAAGTTTTGCTCCAAGCAAAAGGCCACTTCACAGGGAAGAGCTGGACTCTTTTGTGGATTATCCCTTGACTAAGCCTTTGTACATGGGTTTTTCCATTCTTTCCTGAAGGAACTGTATTTTGTTGTTGCAGGCATGGAGATGTTACTCTCTAGGGCAGGGTATTTCAGAGTCATAGAATCATAGAATCAACCAAGTTGGAAAAGACCTTTAAGATCATCAAGTACAGCCATTACCCTAGGACTGCCAAGACCAGTGGAGATAGTAGTTGGCACAAACTGGAGGAAACAAACCCAAAGATACCACTCCTCACTGCACTGTGCTGCAAACAGTCTGATTCCTGTTTGTTTATGAGACTGTTGATGTTTACATAGATTTCTATCTTATAGATATGTATCTAATCACATATGGGTATAGCAAATATATTTGTTATTTATATCAAAATGTATTTTTTATATAAACAATCTAGTATTTATATCATACTTGTTCATTTATTCATTCACAGTCTGATAGGTGCTGGCTATGGAGGATTGCTCAGGCTTTGAGGAACTGCCATGAGAGAGATGCCAGAGAAGCAGAGCATGGTGTGATCTTGTGTGGCTCATCTGCTGCAGAATGAATCTCCTGTAAGAAACATTATTACCCTGGGGCCTAGGAAGAATCCTGTAGAGAGCAGTCACTCATTTTGAGACCTTGTCTTTGGTGACCATCAATCACATGTATTTCCTCACTTGCACCTGAGTGAGGCTGAAATGGAGTGACCTGCCTTGAAAGCCTCTGGTGATACGTTTTGAATGCCTGCCGTGTCCCTTACCCTCTGTCAGAGTCCTGGAAAACATTGGAGAATGTCAATGTACTCAGGAGCCTAGATACATGGTCTGTAGAGCTGGGAAGGAGGGCATTTTCATTTCTTTTTACTTGAAATCTCTACTGAGACACTTAAATTATGATCACAGTCAGCCCACACTGCATGGGCAAGCACACTGACCCCCTGGGTTGCCATCTAGAGATGCCGAGCTCTCCCCGCAGACTGGGGCCATAGCAGTAGTGATCCCACTGAACCTAACCCAAGACTAGCAGTGTTTGTGTTGATACAGCTAAATATAAAGAAGGAAAAGGAACCGAGTCCCAGGGAGTGAGAGGAGGGCAAGCTGCCATCAAGGTCTCCATGGGTCTGAGCAGCGGCATCAGGGTGATGCATTCTTCTTACTGTGAGTACAGCAGGAAGGGAGCTGTACAATTCACAGTATCCATAAAGGAGTTGGTGGCTGGAGGGGATATCCAGGAGAATAAGAAGGAGGAACTGGTTTCTGTAAGATGTATGGGCAGTCGAAGAGGAGAAGGAACAAGGTTTCACAGAATCACTGGCGGAAGGGAAGGGAGAGAAAAGGACAGAGCAGATGGAAGGAGCAGATGGATCCCAGCTGGAAAGCAACTTATTGTGTGCCACCGAAATCGAAGGTGCTGATGGCAGGAGGAGGCATGAGGAGAGGGTGGCAAAATTCAGTTCTTCTTGTAGGAGGGAAGGACAAAGTGGACAAATGCTTTGCTGGGCATCGTACACAGAGTTGTGTGCAGGGGCTATGGGTGGGCAGGGGAGCTCAGCTGCATAGGGCAGCAAGGAAGGGACAACACAGGGGAGAAGCACTGGTTCCTTGGCCTGTGTCACCCATGAAATTCCAGTAATGGAGGTGTATGGTCATGGTCTTGAACTCTTTTGAGGAGCTGTGGGAGGAGAGTGATGGATTCCACACTGGAGAAACATGTCCTGTTTTGGAGCTGCAGGTCGATTTAGCTTTCATATAGGTTCAGCTTTTTGGCAGTGTTTGCCAAATGCTGGTTACCATGAAAGCAATGACAAAGCTCCTGTGCATTTGAAGGGAACAAAGTGTTTTCCATAGGCAAAATGTACCATGTATCATGTAATTCTACTCTCTGCTGGCAGATGGTGCTGCAATACATGCAGGAGCTGGGAGCCAGCTTCGCCTCGGAGAGGATGTGAGCCAGCAGCATCTACTTCGTGTTTTCAGTCTGGTTTGGTCCTATATTTATTTTACTATGAAATTAATTTATTCTCCTCTTTTTTTTGTTCTGCTTCCAACTTCGACTATCTAAGCAGGTCAGCCAGTTTTATTTTTGTCTCTTTGGACTAGCACAGAGCTGGCAGGCAGAACTCAATTCCAAACCCAAATCTTTCCTTTGGAAGAAAAGCTATGCATGGCATTATTCCCCTCAGTGTAGCATTTTCTTGTGCTTACAAACGGCCTTTTGGGCCCATCCTGGTCTTGCAGCCTCCCTTTAATAGTACTCTGGAGTTTCTATAAGTAGATACACCAGAGACACAACCTAAACAACATCTGAGGGTCACTTCTGACCCAGTTTTTAATGGTTCTTTTTCTCTCACTTGATAGCGTAGCCCATTTCTGATTGTTTTTCTTGCAATGTACAATGTGATTAAAAGTTTCTCTCAGTGGTTTCTTTCTGGCAAAAAACCCACCAACACAAGCCCTTTTCTATTGAAAAGAAACCCCAAAGAAGAATATTTGGAGGAAGTAGTGAAGGTGGGATCAACCTATTTAATCTCTAAATTTAAAAGTCTAAAAAGATGCTGAAAAATCAGTAATAAATCTCACCTGCTTTCTAGAACTGCTGTCCAAGAGGTGCTTAAACTCTTCAGACATCTCCTTGCTTTGCTTGAGAGGACCCTGCATCCTCGTTCTTGGAGAGTAGCTGAAAATGCTACAGCTGAAGACGAGGAGCACCAAGGAAAAGAAAGGCCCTATTCCAGCAGCCAGCACACGTGGAGCCAAACAAGGGTTTCTGTCACTAGCCTCAGATTTCTTCAGTGAGGGTAAAAGCGCTGCACACTCCAGGGAGTTGGGTGTGAGACCCCTGTTTTGTCCTGCCCAGCTAAGCATCAGGATTCCTACCCCAGGCTTGTTGTCAGGCTCTGTATAAGAAGGGAGGGAGCAGATCTTACTGTGTGTGGCTCCCATGCAATGAGAAGTGAGCCCTGGTGCTCCTCTCAAGCTCTTCCATTTCCATAAGAAAACAGTCCATTAGGAACATGTTCTGAGGTGATGGCCAATGGATGGGTCCTTTTAGAATGCAGGTGTTTAGCATTTCCTTGTGGATGCCTCACACTGAAGAAGAGACAGAGACTAAGGCAGACAAGATCATCTTCCTGAAATCTCCAGGGGCACTTTTCTGTCTCCTCCAACATCTAAAGAAACATTTGCATTTACATCAGAAGCACCAGAGAGAGGCCTCTAATATTTAAGTGTATGTGGGCCTCAGGTAGTAGTTTTCAAACTCAGCACTTAATAACTAACATGAGTAACGTCAGTCCAGTCCTGCATGACCGAGTTCTTCAGATACATTTATCTTGCTAATTGCAATTCCACCTGAAGTCACAAAGAATCAGGAGCCTCAGCGCAAGTAAGTACCCAAGGGTGAGTGCCCAGTCTCAGTGGTGCCCATGGGCTCTCTCCTGTTCAGAGCAAGGCTTAGACATGCAGAGTGGATTTCTATGCCTATACGCTGATGCACTGATGTCAGGGAGACTGAGCACAAGTGCAAGAAGTTGTCCTCTTGGAAAATTCATCGCAGGGTAGGACTTGAAACCTGACCCACACCTGGTCTAGTTTTTTACTATCACAGATGTGGAAAAACTGGTGAGCAATGAAATCTTCAGGAGCAATCAAAGCAGTAAATGACATTTGGCAGCTTACATGGCAGTGGCCAGGATAACACTATCTGTTTCCAAATGTGACAGAGTGGTATGTTTCTAGACCTTGAACAGGCCTCTATTTCCATGTGAATTAGCAGAAATATGTTTCATATTCTAATCTGATTTTCTAAGCTAGAGAAGAAGTGACTAAATGAGCTGGTAATACTACCTGGCAGCTGTCAGATGACTTTTTCCTATCTAGAAAGAAAACGGAAGAGCATATGTTCTGAGCTCCTGCTACTCAAGTTAGAGGATGAAAGAAATAGAAGGGGTTTAAGTTGGAAATGAGATCATGCGTTATGCCCTTTGGACAGCGTGTAATCTGGCTAATGGCATGACAGAGCTATATAAATAACTTCATTAAAGTGAACTTGTTTCAAATGAGCTAAATAAATCAGACTCATTTGTCAAAGAGCTTGGGATGAAATAATCAGGTTAATTTAAGGCTGCTCACTGGGGGGACAGTCCCTGAATGTGTTCCACCAGTGAAACTGCCATCAGCAGCTTCAGACACCAATGGAAGTCCTGAGCTCAGCATTTAAATGCAGACTTGGTCTTCCACATCTCCACTTTCAGAAGCCCCTTTCTTGTGTCTGTAGCACAGATTCCAGAATTCCGTGGCTGAAGGTATGTGTTCCAGGGCATTTAAAGGGTTGTTCAAGACCCACCAGATCTAAATGCTTTGCTGGTGGTTGTGAGCTGTCCACACTCTGGCTCTGAATGAAAGGTGAAATGAATTTCCTGGAAAATTAATTGGTTTTGGTACCTATCCCTGCCTTGGTGGGAGGACTACATGATGCAACAGGTCTTTAGTGCGCACTTAATTCGATGCTTTCTGCCTAAATTTTCCCTTACTTCATTAAGCCTTTTGCTTTAGCAATATCTGCAGAAGTCAGTAGAACGAATCCAGTTCTTCAGGCTACAGATGCGCTGCTCAATGGTTCCAACAGCCCTTCCTTCCTAGGGATGAATAATTTCCTGCTGTAAACCCACTCCACTGCACAGTCGAGCTGTGCAGATTTAGACTGCAAACCTCAGGTTTCAGGCTGTGCTCCAATGTAACAAGAACTGCCCATGTGCCATCATCATGCATTGTACATCTCATCTTTACGATATGGCCAGTTTTGCTCTTTGTTGTATGTTGGATACTGTTTTTCTCTGTAGTGAAGGGGGAAGGATGAGAACATGGATCTCGGGGAAGGATGAGAACATGGATCTCATGGAAAATGAGTTTACAATCAGCATTTACAACCAGCCACATTTCAAACAGAAGAGTGAGAAACTGGTTCTTTGGGTCTGTGTCTTCCGAGATCAGAGTTTGGGGTATGGCATGTTGTGCTCTTACCCAAAGAATCTGCTCTGAAGTATCTGTAGCTGACAGCTATGGGTTTATCAAGCCTTGGGTTTATCAAATGAGAAACTGCACTGTGAATTCAACTTTCAGCAATAAAAAGCCTTTCAGCTCTTTAATAAATCTCAATCCTGCCCTTTGGTTGCGCTCCAGCAATGATCCCCCAGCTCAGGTAAAGGCTTGTGCAAATGACTTCAGGCTGCAAGAGAAATTCCTTGTTCCCAGAGCGCTGATTTATCCAGCTTGGTTGCTGATAGCAACCTGTGGGCTATTCTAGCCATGTGAGATGAAAACAGCTTTAGGGAGACCTTAGAGCAGCCTTCCAGTACCTCTGGGGGCCTTACAAGGAAGCTGGAGAGGGACTTTTTACAAGGGCATGTAGTGATAAGCCAAGGGGGAATGGCTTTAAACTGAAAGAGGAGAGATTCAGATTAGATCTTAGGCACAAGTTCTTCCCTGTGAGGGTGCTGAGACACTGGCACAGGGTGCCCAGAGAAGCTGTGGCTGCCCCATCCCTGGCAGTGTTCAAGGCCAGGTTGGACGAGGCTTGGAGCAAGTTGTTCTGGTGGAAGGTGTCCCTGCTCGTGGCAGGGGTTGGAGCTGGAGGAGCTTTAAGGTCCCTTCAGCCCAAACCAGTCTGGGATTCCATGATCCCGCTCATGAGCACCCAACCCCAGAGGCCTCGGTATTCCCTTGCCAGCAACACTGCACCTCTGCGTTTGCAGAAGGATTCAAGAACCCCCCGGCCCCTGTCCCCTCCCCGGCGGCGATGCCCAGGAGCGGCCGCAGCCCGTCCGTTATCCGGTGCTGCCATCTGCAGCCCAACGGCGCTCTCGTGCTGAAGAGGATGGGATTTAGCGCACAACCCCCCCGCGGGGCCGCTCGTGTCTCACCCAGAGCCTGTGCGCGCACCACGGGCTCCGGAGCAGAACTGCAGCGTGTAAGTCAATGGGTGCAGGGAAGGAGAGAAACCAGCAAACCTGAGCCAGATCTGCGGGCTGAAGGACCCGCACCAAGGTGAAAACCCTCATTTGACAGAGCTTGGAGCAAGGTGCTCCAGTGGAAGGTGTCCCTGCATAGGGCAGCGGTTGGAACTGGAGGAACTTTAAGGTCCCTTCCAACACAAACCAGGCTGGGACTCCATGAGCCCTCAGCCACAGCTGTACATCCAAGCAGTCCTCCAGCAGGTTTTGCAAAGCAGCACCCAAAGCAGTTGTTCCCCTGAGTTTTCCCTCTAATAATCCCCACTCTGGGTCAAATCCCTCTGCACCGTTTGCAGCCTCAGGCTCCAGGTCTGGAATGCTGCCTACGGAGAGCCCACTTTGGGACAGCCCAGAGAGGAGCCATGGGCACCAGCAGAGACAAGAGCAGAGCATGGCAGGTCCGCCCCACTGAAACCTCTGCTGCACAGCTCCAGGCATTGCTGGAGAACCCCGTGTCTAACACCAGGAAATATTAAGCAGCTCGATGTGCACAAAGCTTTGCTCTGACCCTGCTCTTTCCAGACAAGTTTCACAGTCACACACACAAGAGTCCAGACAGCTTTTTCCAGCGTCTGCCTTCCCTTCCCCCCAGGAACTTTACCTTTCGGGGCAGGCAGGTCCCCATCACATCCCTGTGCTCGCTTCTCCTTTAAAGCCTCCTGTTTTGCACGAGGGGAGGGGAAGAAGATGAAAACAAAGCTTATTCCTAAAGGAAAGCAGAATCGGGTCATTCACTTGTAGCTCCTCAGGTCCCAAGCAGCGGTGGCGATGAAGTGAAGAAGGGAACAATCCCCCAAAAACCCCTCTTTACCTTTGCCCCACAGACCTCACCCTGCAAAATCCCCTATTGAAGTGAGGGGCACTCACTCCCCCAATGTACTTATTTACTGCTAGGGGATTAGGAGCTTGCTCAGCTGGGAAAGATCAGACCGGCTCCTAGCACCTTGATTTCTAACACAAGACAGCTGCTCATGGTGCAAGAGGTCAATAACATCCCCCCATCATAACCCTAAAGGTTTCCAGCACTCTCCAGATGGCACAATTCAAAGGTTATGGTCCCCAAACCACCTTTCAGCATCATGTATCTTGTGCAGCATCCATCTCTATTGCTTATTATAAAGAATAGTGGACATCGGTTTTGTTTTTCATCACTGGATGGAGGAATTGTTAGCCCAGAGCACAGGGACACAAATACCAGCTTCTGCAGAAGTCAGCCTTTACCTGTTAAAGCCTGGAAAACCTGTTTGGGAGCCTATCTTCAGCCTGAAATGACTGCTGTGAACCTGTTCCATGCGCTACACCACTAGATTGCAGCAGAACACCAATTTCTGCTGCCAGCACACTTGCTGGACAGGACGATGGAGCAAACAGCAACAGGACTGGAACATCTTGCAGATGTAGGTGAGAAACCCTGCAGCAAGTGAGCTGCAGCAGAGAAAGCCACTGCCTTTGGGATGCACAGAGAGCATCCTGCCTGCTTGGCTGGGCTGAAAGCATGATCCACAGGTGCAGCAACCAGCATCTGCTGCCCCTCGGGCAGTTTGCCCACAGCTTTGCATTGCATTGGAGGCCCATGTTACACTGGTGGAACTGGAGCATCCTTTTCCTTCTGAGTTTGCAGAAGTATTTGGCAAACATGAAGCTTGGCTGTGAGTCCAGAAGGAAAAGGTGACCTGGAAGAACCAAATGAGCTGACAAAGACAATGTGCTCCTAGAGCTGGAGGGGCTGTCAGCAAGCAGCTCCTCAGTAGTTCTCCTTGTAGAGTGAAGGCCACAGGGCTGTTAACATCCAAGCACTCCTGAACCCCAGCCCACCAAGACCTTGGGCTGGGATCAATGTTTTAGAGCTGAACTTTAGGCTCTTGGGCATTTTGGCCTCAAACCCCAGAGGTGAAGTTCTCCCTCCTGCTGCTGTTCCCATCCCTCTGCTCTATGCAGACCAAAGGTCCCCTCCCTGGGGATGAGCTTGGCCATGTATTAGCCAAGATCTGCTGCATTTCCACTGGTGCCCCAGAAGGACGAGGACCTTCACTGCTGTCACTAAGCCCAGCCCAGCCCCCTCTCACAGCTATAGCAAATGACTCGCCAGGGTTGTGTGGAAGGGAGATGTGCAAAGCCCTCATTAATCATGAATAATTAATAACTAACAAGTATTAGTTAAAATACCAGGGCAGGAAAACTCCCGGTGTGGCTATTTTTGATTTGTAAATGCCAGGCTTTTAATTAAAAGCGAGGGAACATCGTCATCACTCAACTGGTTTTAGCAACCAGCATTCTGGGGTTTGGCTGCTAGAAGCCCCAGGCAGAAAAGGGCAGTGAGAAGCTTTGAGTCTAAAGGATGTGCCCTGATAGAAACATCCATTCTGGGGCTTGGAATTCCATGGAGGAGCTGTCAGCATCGGGGCCATCACTCAGATCACTGCTGCCAGGAGGGGAACCATCCCACTGGTTGCACTGTGCCTGGCACATGTCAGTCCTAAAGCCATCTCTGCCCCGGGCAGCCTGTTCCATTCCCGAGCACCCTTTGGGTGGAGAACTGTTTCCTCATCTCCATCTAAACCTCCCCTGGTGCAGCTTGAGGCCGTTTCCCCTTGTCCTGTCACTTGCTCCTTGGGAGCAGAGACTGATCCCACCTCACTACAGCCTCCTGTCAGGTCATCTGTTTATTAATCAATAGGCTTGGTCCTTTTGAGGCACTTACAGAAACCTGCCTAAGTAAAGCCATTAGGATTAGGTGGGTGTCTGGTACCTCTATTCCCACTTCAATTCTCCCTGAGAAGCAGCTGCAGGCTGGGTCTTTGCAGCATCAAATAGCTTGTAAAAGAAAGGTCACAGATCCATAGTGCTTGTTTTGCAGGGGAACAGCAGCATCGCAGCCTGAAAGGTACTGGAGGTCTTTTGGACAAAGAATTCCCACCTGGAATCCTAGAAATCATATAAGTAGACTGCATTAGCTACACATCATAAATATTGATGCTGTTGCTAAGGGGAAGGAGAGCTGGGTTCAATGTTAATGGACTGATGTTGGCATGCTGAAAACACTCCAGGGAGCAAGAGGGACAAAATACTGCTGTCAAAGAGCTGAGTGTGCCTCCTGTGGCTCCTGGGCAGGGCTCATATCCCCGGCCTTGGGAACATGCACAGCTCGATACACGCATGAGTCCCTCCTTGTTCTTCTCTCTTTGGGTTAATCCTAGAGAAAACAGCAGCTGGTTTTGCATCTGATCTGGGGGAGAGCACACGCCATGGGCCTTGTGTGTGCAGCACCACATCTGGCTTTGGATGTATCCCTGGAGTAGGGGGATCTGCAAGGCTTTGGGTGCACCAGGCAAAAGCTGCCCTCTGCATGGGCTGCTGCTGCTGCTGCAGGGACTTGGTGAGCTCTGCAGCTGCTTAGGGAGGACACAGCTCCTGCATTTCCATCACTGGCAGTGCTAGGTGGTCTAGCAGGGTGATGGTGGGTCCAGGGGAGAATAACGCCCTTCCCAGTGACCAGAGGCTGGGCTGTGCATGGGAGATGGCCAGAGCTGAGAACCATCCAGCCACAGGCCAGCTGAGGGAGAAGGGTGATTTTGGAGAGGGACAAAAGAGATTTGTCCTTGGGAGTTCACTCTTGTCCCACGGAGCTGCAGGGATGGAGATGTCCTGCCCTGCGCTCAGCATCCCCTGTCCTGCGAGGCCGTGTGTGTCCTGGTGTAGGAGAGGAGGGCTCATTAAAGAAGAAAGCTTTGCAGGAGAGAAGCTCCACACAAAACAAGGTTATGAGCAACCACTGGAGCTGTTCCCCAGCCCCAGCAGTGACCTGGGCTCCCCAAGCTGGCCACGGGGAGCACCGCTGCCTGCACTGCCCTCTGCCCACTGCAGAGGCACTTCTACACCCCACAGAATTACTGCTCCCTGCCTGCAGCGCTGACGGATTCAGGTATCCGAGAGGATGCTGACCTTCAGTGCCTGGAATCCTCCTCCCTCCTTTCCCCTTTCCTTGTTTTTCCGCTCCCTGCCTTTACAGTCCCGGATGGTTTCCACATTCCAAGTGCACAAGGTGTTCCAGAGGCCAGGCTTCTGTGGCTGCTTATTATTCACAGCAGAACAAGACCTAGACAGCAAATTGCTTTGTTGCTCCTGTGAAGGGAATCGATCCTTGCAGGCTTAGTGCCTCTGACATGTTTATCGCTGGCTGGGCACAGGGAAGGATGCTCACAACAGGGCCCGGGTGCTCTCAGGTTCCCAGAGCTCTGATGTGGAGCAAGCGTGAAGGCTGGGATTAACCGATAGGGTTTCAAGGCCGGGAGATGTGGTTCTGGTCGCTTGCACAGGCATTAACTCTGGTATCCCCTCTGCAGCCACCGAGCCCCATGGGTGTGAATGGCAATTAAAAGTCCAACTGAGAGCAAGGGGGCTCTCATCCCCCAGAGACCGAGCTCAGCCCCATCCCAGGGCCATGTGAGACTGAATGAGATGAAACCCCTTAACCAGCAATGGAATGGGCTGGTTTCTATTCCTGATTCCCAACATTGCATAATACACTTCAAAGCTCACTCTGAGCTAAAGCAAATGATAGGAGAAGCAAACACAACTGAGCCTGGGCTGGACAGAAAGTGATTACTTGTTAATGGGCCAGCCTGAGCTGAGGCTGTCCCAGCCCTGCAATTGAGGCAGTAAAACCCCCCCCGCTGGGAACCTCTGCCACAAACTTGTAAGAAAACAGAGCTCTTCAGAGAATATCAGCTCATGAAGCTGCAGGACACACACATCATTAACAACGAGCAACGGCTGAGCCTACGCAGGCAACAGGCAAGAAACACGGGAGCAGCAGTGCCCTGCTCCAGTCCTCCCAGCCTGAGCATCCTGGAGGAGAAGCTGCCACACATGGAGGGGAGCGCAGATAATGAGATAAGAGGCAAAGTATAAGCAAATGCCACAGGAAAAGAGCTGCTCATCAATCTCCCCACCTGCAAACAGGAGGAGGCGCAGGCAGGGCCGGCCGGGGTGCAGGCAGTAAATCAAATCATGTTCCAGTCTGCACATGTCTCAAAGGCAACTGCAAGCATCCGGCGGTGCCTGACTTGACTTTTACTTTTGCTGATACAGACCCAGCACTTTGCCACTCCAGCATCTTTTCCCCGACTGTTCATTGATTATCAGGCTGGAAGGGACAACAGTCATAAATTCATTTGATCTTGTTTATGGTATTCGTCTGTCAGACTCCCCCGGATCAATTCCCATCTAAAGCAGAATATTTCTTGCAGGGAAAAACATATCCGTGCATGGCAGAAACCTCTCCTGAAGCCCCACAGCCCTCTGGTCCAGCCACCCACAAGCATCTCTGTGGCCATGGTGCACAGATCACACTGGGGTCCCGCTTCCTTCATAGGCACAGGCAGGGATTTGACCCATGAATAGGTTGGAGGGTAACAGAGCCAAAAACAAGCTGGTGGATGGGGAGCAACTGCCCTGGAGCCACAGTGAGATGGAATCTGGGGCTGCTGGTTTGGGTTTTGGGCTCCTGTTGCTCCAAATCAAATCATGGAATGGTCTGGGTTGGAGGAGACCTTAAAGCTCATCCAGCTCCCACCCTCTGACCCTGCTTCCCTGAGCAACCTGTGCCAGGGTCTCACCCCCCTCAGAATGTAGAATTTCTGCCTCAGATCTACCCTAAACCTCCCCTAATTAAGTGTGAACCCAAATAAGTTCCTGCCCTCGCTCCCCCCCTCCTCACCTGTGGCAGAGTGGAAATAAGTGGGGTTTTCCCTGGTTTTGGTGTGTGCAGCATCATCCCGCAGGGGCAGGGGCTGTCTCCTAATGTGGGGCTCAACAGCTGCACAGTTTGGCTCTTTGGTGCATCTCTGCTTTCCCCATACAACAAGGAAGATTCCAGGAGCCTCCAGCAGCCCCCCCTGGCCATGCGGCCTCTTCCCTGGGGAATTCAGCCAGTGAATAGTGAGCCCATGGTGCTGCTGTGATCCGGGCTCTCCTGCTCTAACCGGTGACAACAACAAGCAAAAAGAACGGTTGCTGGGACTGGAGACTTGAAAATCCATTAAAGGATTTCTTTTTTCTCTTACCCAGCCCCTTGGGGTTTGAAAGCTCAGCTGCGCGTTACTGCTCCAAATGGAAACCCAGAATAAATGCATATTTGAAGTAATAAAAGCCCTTTCGTGCTAAATCCGAGTACAAATTAACAATTACTAGTGCTGTCTAATGCCTTTCTGCCTCAACATCTTCATTTATCAGCCCTTCTTTCATCTGCAATGCCCCAGGTAGTTTTTTCTCCTCCAAGATATTTATTGTTAGGGAGGGTTGTTTTGTTTTGGGCTTTTTCCCCCTCTTTCATTCCAATCTAACCGCAGGAGGAAAGGGCTTTATTTGCTGTTCAGGCAAGAAGTGAGAAGCAAAGGAAGGCACAGAGCCCCCACCACGCTCCGGTGCAGGGTGAGCTGGGACCTGGGGGGTGATGGTGCTGGAACCAACATTCCCTTGAGCATGACTTTGGGAGGAGGGATGATGGCACCACATCCTCCTCACCCTGCGGGGAGACCCGGGGCTCTCTGTGTGCAATGGGCACGGTGCTGGCTCCCTGCAGAGAGATACCTGAGCAGGACAAATGCTGCATGGGTGGCACTGGTGGACGACTGTCACCCCTGTTGTCACCAACTGCCAACAGCCTCCTTTTGCTGGCAGGTGGCAAAGGGACCTGGGCACAGGGGGGTGTGGGTGGCTTTGCTCAGGAATGAAGAGAGATGGAAGGGTCCTGTAGGAGCATTGAGTATCCCCCCGCCAGCAGCATCGCAGCATGGATACACTGTGGGAAAAGAATAGGAAGTCTGTTGCCTTCCTCAAGGATCTCAAAGCACTGATGGAAATCTTCAGGGTGTTCAAGGCCAGGTTGGACACAGGGGCTTGGAGCACCCTGCTCTAGTGGAAGGTGTCCCTGCCCGTGGCAGGGGTTGGAGCTGGATGAGCTTTAAGGTCCCTTCAACACAACCCAGTCACAAGTCTATGATCCTATGAGCGGGAGAAGAGTTAAAGTTTCAGTGCAATTCACTGCTATGCAGTGAGGATCCCTGAACTAAGTGCCACCGAACGCGAGGACCATGGCCCAGCTCCCAGGCTCCCCGTCCCTCCTCTCACACAGCCTGTGGTGCAGTCAGGACCACAGGTGGTTCTCAAGACCTGCTTTGTAAATCAAAGCCCAGGTGATGCAGCACCAAGGGACCTCCATACACCCTATCACACACCTAAACAAGGACAGGGCAGGACCAGGACCTCGCCGTGAGCCACCCAGCCCGGGCCAGCTCCAACACAACATCCAGCACTCTGGCAAAGAATTTCCATGGGCTGACCAATGACTGAGGAACAATTCCATGATGTGCACAATGAGAAGTCTTTGATTAACATTTGCTGTGCCTGGAGCTAATTGTGTTTCAAGTCTAGTTCCATTAAAGAGCTACTCTAGGAGACACTTTGGCAGTGCCCAGCAATGGGATGTGATGGTGCTGGATTTGAGCTTACTCAATACCCACCAACAGTGGGAGATTCTCTACAGTGTTTCTAGAAGTCTTAGGAGGTTCTGGAAAATGAGCCACAAACATCAGAATTACACAATAAAAGAGTTTAATAGTTTACATCTGTCCAAATAAATAGAGAAACTAAAAAACAGATGGGAAAGGATCTGTCCTTTGTAAAAGCCCCAACGTCAGGAGGAGGAGAAGGATCCTTCTCATCAGCATCAAATAGAAAAATACATTTTATATAGAGGTGCATCTCATGAACATTTCTATGTACACACTGAGGAAGGTGGCAGGTAACAGTCACTAGGAAAGACACGTGAGGAGGTGGGTCTGGTCACCACGATGTCCTTCTGGAATGAGGTACATGAGGTTCAGATGAGAAAAGCCAATGTTTAGGAGCCAAACTGATTCTTTCTTACATTCAGATTTGACAGATTCAGATTTCCTAAGAAAGAAAATGCCTGCTGGGGTTACCAGAAACTTTCCATCAGCTTCATTTTGACCTTAAATAGGGGATATTTAGGTGAGATTAAGGAAGAAATTCTCTACTGTGAGGGTGCTGAGGCGCTGGCACAGGGTGCCCAGAGAAGCTGTGGCTGCCCCATCCCTGGCAGTGTTCA
>JANHGB010042405.1:0-16972 GCA_026283785.1 Coracopsis vasa
AGGTGTCCCTGCCCATGGCAGGGGGGTTGGAACTAGATGATCTTAAGGTCCTTTCCAACCCTAATTATTATATGATTCTATGATTCTATGATGTTAAAAAGTATTCGATGAATTTCAATCTTCAGGTCATATAGAGGCATTCTTTTTTATAGACAATCAGGATAGTCAGAAGACACTATATGCATATATTATATGTTTTTCTGTTTTAACAGGTGACTAGATACAATCTATAGTTCTAGACTCCCTTGTTATTAGTACTTTTTTCCCCAATTAATTTTTTCTTTGTCACTGACAGATTTGTCTCTCATGTGACTTTCCTCAATTTCTTTAAATTCCATCTTTCTCTGCTCATTCAATTTTCTCCCTTCCATTACAGTCCTCAAGGTTTCTCCATGCCAGAATGCTTTTTTACTCTCCTTATGCACAAGTTCAATTTATTGATAATAAGCAGAAAGAAGATAAGTAACACAGCCTTTTTTTGTTTGTTTTTTCTTTTTTTTTTTCCCATGTAAGATTTTAGGATATATTCTGAAAATATAGCAGAAAGAGGAGGGGAAAGACAGAAATCAGTGTGCATAAAGAGTTAGGTACCATGAAAACAGTGAATTTGCACAACAGTGGAAATTTAAGTTAAGCTATGGCTTCATAGATTGCATTTCATTTTATGCTGAAAATCTGAAGTAGTTAATTTCCAGTGAAATGTTGTAATGAAAAATGAGTACAAGCTAAAAGCAGCAGTAGTTGTGTAAGCGCACACATTACAAATACCATAGATGGAAAACAAAACCCTGATATTCGTTAAATTTGTGGTCAACTGAGCATACAGTTCTAACAAACTGTATAATGAACATACACTGCTTAAAAACTTTAGATAAAAGTAAAAAAACAAGAAGAGTTTCAATTAGTCAGTCCAGGAGGAAAAAAGAGCAACTATGCAATTAGCTATCCACAGGGATATATAAAAATCAGTCTATTCCCCTAACAAATAACAAAAAAAAGTGTGACAGCAAGCTATCATTAATAATGAGAAATGTGTCCAGGGTGGAGGGGGGAAGGAGGGGAAAAGAGACTAATATTCCTCTCCTTAGCATGAACTTTTAAATTTTAATTTTTAATTTTTATTTTAAATTAACTTTAAAAGTTGTTAAAAAGAGTGTTGGAACACAAATAATGACATCAGGTTTTGTCTTTATGTTTTTTCATACTCTACCAAATACTCTTTAGAAGAAATTCAAGTGCTTCCTAGCACTAATATGTAGAATGCTTGAAAATACAGAGACTCAATTGTCCTAATTCATCAGGTGAGAAAATTTAAGACATTGAAAGACAAAAGGTCTTACTGATGTCTTCTTACTCAAATTTGATATTTCAGATTTATGAGAAGCTAAATACACAACTGCCTTTTAATCGGTTCAGTTACGCCTCAAGTTTCTTCAGCCTTGGCTCTATGTTAACAAAGTGTTTTTCAAATTGCTTTAGAATAAATATAAAGGTTTCCCCCTTTTCTCCAAACAACTGCTCCTCTAAGCTCACTAGCTGAAGTCCTTTGGACGTAAGGCACCTTTTCAAGCAACATATCTTCAGTGTTGCCTGCAGCTGCTACAAAGCAGGCATTTTCTTTGACCTCAAAGCAACATGCAGGATAGTAAAGCAGCATTACAAACCCCAGAGGATGTAAATAGCTACACCACAGAACATGTGTTTCCAAGGATGACTTGCACTGAAGCATGGAAACGCTTTCACGTAGAACAACTCTTGGGCTTCATTTAAGTATTTTAATTAAGTGCAAGTGCCAAAACCAAAATCCCATTAAAGTTCTAGTTTTGGTCTTGAGTTTCCCCAGGTGGTAAATGTGATATGATAACATGTCACAATGGGAGGAAAACCAGGAGGTGTTCGAAACATTGTTGAACAGAAATTCTCAAGAGAAATCTGCATGTGTTGCTTATCACATAACTTAAGTAGGACTGTTTAATTGAAAAGTGTGTAACATGATTTGATCTGTGAAGCATTCTTCAAGGTCTTAGTGATAAAACCCTTTGGAGATATCCTTAATAGCACAGTGTTTGCAGCATAGTATAAACAAAGCAGCACTGCTGAATCCCCATTTTTACTATGAACAGCTCAGTATTATTATCTACAAAAGTTCACAAGACTCTCTTTTCAGAAAATGAAAGTCACTCTCAAAGTGAAAACCAGAAGACTGTTTTCTATCTCTAGATATAAGAGAAATTTACTTACCTCACAGAAGGCAAAACACTAATTTAGAGATAAATAAGAAGGATTGCAGAATTGGATGCTTTGTGTCAGTAGGGAATTGCAGTTAATGATCCAAGAATGCATTTCAAGTCCTTTCTGATATGAATGGGCAAAAAAAATGCACTGCAGTATGTGGATTTTTTTACAGCATATGAACATATGAACACAGAAAGAGTTAAAAAGAAAAAAATAAAAGTGAGGGGGGAAGAGAGGGAGGAAGAGAGGGGGAAGAAATGACAACAGACGCATAATTTGATCAACTAGAATTGCAAGTGCATATAAAAATCCAGTCAGATTAAAACAGCTGCAAGGAAATTAAGACCTGTGTGACCAAAATACTGGATATAAATCTGGTCAAAAAATGAGTTATATGAGGTCTGCCTACAAGCTCAGCAAAGGGTCAAATATGTCTATATTTTACAGACAACTACTAGCACAATTGTTATACTAATTAATGTTAAAAATGATAATATTTCCAGATGAAAAACAGTACAAAAATAATGAATTTGAAACAACTGGTTTGCACTTCAGACACTATTAATTTAGCATTCTGTTTAAAGTTATCAATCATTGCCCAAAACACCTTTTTTCTTGGCAACTAATACACATGAAGAAAAACCTTGAATGGGTTTCCCACCTCCTCCCAACACTGTCCACTCCAACCACTGAAGTGCATTACTTCTAGAGGGGGACAAAAAAGGGTTGTGTGACTCACTAATAGCACCTTTCTCAAGAAAAACTGTATTCTCTTGCAGGACTAGGAATAATGTTGATAATAAAACCACCATTCTGCTTATATCTCATTTCCTTAAAACATAAGCATTCTCATAAAGCTTTCCAAAGCTCTCCACAAAGAGCTCATTCTTCATGCTGCAACCTATATCCCCTACAGTTTTTCTAATGTTGTTGTCCTACCAGTTATACTTACAAAAAAATGTGATTATGATTATTTTTTCCTCATTCAAAATATATAAAAATAGAAAAAAATAACTATGTTTCACTAAGACTGAATTTTTACTTAAATCAAGTCTGAATCCTAACTTTGTCTCTAAGTTCAGCTTTCATGTTTTCTGTTAGACTCAAAGAGTTTACTGGTACCAAAGAGTAATAGAGTGAATAATAAGATGTAAAAAAGTCATATTAGATATTGAAAATCACTGACAAAGAACATTGCAACAGTGGAGCTGCAGAAAAAGAAAATACAATATTCTTAATGCTGAAATTAACGAGGAAAAAAAAATAAAGTTCATAAACATCCTAGCCATATTACTGATGTTAAAATCTTCAACCCAGAATTTCCACTATACAGGTTAAAACTGCATTTTCTTCCCAGAGAAGATAGTGACCTTGTCTAAGCACAGAACTATACTGACTCCTAAACAGTGTGGTTGCACCTCTTCTTCCTAAATACATTTGAATGAAAACCAGGAAAGTCAGTTAAGCAAGTCTTGTTCTCCTATGGGCTTTAAAGTTTGCCCTCCTCCCGCGCCTATGCAATTTCATATCCTTATTCTAAGTGAATAAGCTCTCAGCATGAAACACTTCCTATACTTTGTCTGTAGCACAACAGTTAATACATATTTATAGTTTAAGCTAGTTATCTTAGGCCAAATCAAGATTCAATATCTTCAAGTCATCTCAGTTTTAACCAATGCAGATTTTTATATTTTACTTTTGATCGCTGTGGATGTGAGATCAGAGATGATTCACAAAAGGTTTAAAAGTTCCTTGGCTCCAGTGACTACAAAGTCACATAAATAACTTCATTTTCTTTTAACTAAAGGACCTAAACTGGGTTATATGCTGCTGAGAAAATTCTGTTTGCATTATGTTTACTTTGTTGTCTCCTTTCTATGGTCATGTTTTCATCACTGCCTACCTTAACCTCATTAGCTAATCTACTTGGAGATCACCTCAGGTCCCGCTTCTTCAAAGCGAACAAGTTCTACTGCATGGAGCTGATAAATCAGAGGGTGCACAGACTTGTTTAGAACAAAGATCTGTTTTAGATTCTCCTCAACAGTTCTCAAGGACTGTCACATCACATACCCACAACTCTAGCCAGCCAGGGATGTGATTTTAAGGAAGTTTTTTTCCTACAGTCAGTTCTAGGTAGTGTTTTTCTGATAGATTCCAGCTGGTTTATAAGTCTTTCTCTGTCTATTCCTACACCTTTATTTCTCTTGGTAATAAAAGGAAAAAAAAAAAAAATCAACTCCGTAAAACACAGAGTGAGAATAAAAGACCAGATCTATATAAAGACTTGGAAATTCCAACACAGAGATAGTAGAGCATCTGTTAGTGGTTGCCTAACAATGCAGTTAACTAAACCCTCTTGCTCAGGATTCTGCTTGTTGAAGCCTGCTGTTGTGGTTTAAGTCCAGCCAGTAATGTTCACTCATCCCTCATCTTCCCTCCCCCTCTAGGCAGGATGGGGAGGAGAATCAAAAGAAAGTAAACCCCACAGGTTAAGAACAGTCCAGTAAATAAAATATAATATAAAGCTTCTACTGTAAGAATAATAAATATAAGGGAAATGGCAAGGGGAGAGAATATAAAACTAAAAGGAGAAAAGGAAAAGAAAACAATAAACACAAGTGATGCACAATGCAATTACTCACCACCCATGACTGATACTCTGCCTGACCTCAGCAGAGATCTGGGCTTTCCAAGTAACTCCCTCCAGTTTATATACTGGGCATGACATGCTGTGGTATGGAATACCCCTTTAGCTAATCTGGGTCAGGTGTCATGTCTCTGCTCCCTCCCCTCTTCTTGTGCCCCTCCTCCCCAGCAGAGCATGAGAGACTGAAAAGTCCTTGATCAGGGTAGACACTACTTAGCAGCAACTAAAACATCTGTGTGTTATCAGCATTATTCTCAAACTAAAGCCAAAACACAGCACAGCACCAGCTACTAGGAAAGAGTTAAAAATAACTGTTACAGCTGAAACCAGGACACTGTCCATGCTTTATGGTGCTTGTGGTGTGCCACCAACAAAATTTTGATCTGACCAAGTGCTTAGCACTTAAAGCTAGGAGTTTAAACAAGTGAGCCTTCTCACCAGCTGAATACTTCGGGTACTGGCATAGAGTGTCAAATGAAATATGCCTATTCTTTCTATTAAGAAAAAAACACCACAAGCCAAAATCCAAACCAAATAGTCAGATTACAGAAGACTGAGCACTGTCAAAGAAGGATACTTAGCTTCCCCAGTGCAGTAGCGAAAATATAAGGATTCCTTTTTTGTTTAGCAGTTTCTCTATGAAATGTATACGGAACCATCTGGAAGTAAAATGTTTAAAGTTTGTTTGGTTTGGGGTTCACCCTATGTTTCCTTTGTGCTTGTGTCAGCCTTGAGTGATATTACTGACTGGCTTCTCCATGACACAACAAGAAACCATAGTCTCCTCCCAAATCACTTTCCCCATTTTTACAGAGGGTGAGCTTTTTATGAAAGTACGAATTAGGTAGGTTTCTGGAAGAGGAACTGTAGAAGGGCAAGTGAAGAACTTGGCAGGGCTGAGAAGAGGGTGGAAGGGAGAGGGCTCCAATACCCCCAGACAAACCATAAAATCTTCCTAGTCTCCTCAAATCTTAGTCATTTGATAGTCTCTTTCCAGCCTCCTCTGACTCGTTCCAGACATCAAAAAGAATTGACAACCTCAAAACCACCTCTGCTGCCATGGAGCAGAAATTGTTTTCCCTCAAGGTGCCTGAAATAACTAAGTTATTTTGTCCTTATCCCTAGGCTAGAGATTTTCAGATATGGCTTACACTATTGAAAAGCCTTGAAATAGCTTTTCAGGAAAGGAGAGTCTTAAATTTAATTTTTCTTTAGTGCCTAAGCATCTAAATGTAGGCTGTAGAGAAATGTTGCTCTTAAACGGGAACTCACAGCCCTGAATTTTCTTCTGAATTTGAGTGTCTAAATGTCTTCTTTCAAAAAACTTTACTTTCAAATAAGCCTCCAGAAAAGAAAAAAGTGATACTAGTCTTTCAGCTAATAAATACCATGATCATTAAACCCAAGATGCTATTTCATTTTTCTTCAAACTACTCAAATAATGACTCTTATTGTAATGCTTTTATTTCACATATCATGAATAAAGAGCAAGAGAGGTCATGGCAATACAGCCCTACTAGCTCAAATACACACATGGTGCATTAAAGAGCATGAGCTTTGCTACTGAAACTTGAACTTTACTATCTGTATTTAACAGTAACAAATGAAAATTAATCCCACAATTTTAGCCAAAGCATTGCAACTTTGTCCAAAAGTAAACCCACATTTGGATTTGCAATCCAAGAAGCCTTGATGAACCCACTAGCATAACACACATCACATGCCTTGAAACTCTTTTTCATGTGCCATAGACACAATGTCAGTTTTTAAGTATTCCCCTATTTCATAACCTAAAACTTTCCATAGTAATCATGGAAGGAAGCTATACTTCTAAATTTTTATAGTTGTTTTCTAGTTATTAGATAGTAAAAGATCCGAGACATCAAAATTTGAGTTTTCACTATTCTAAGATGACATGAAAAACAAAGGTAAATTTATTATCTCTCAGTATATGGTAAGTATATAGTCCCTCAGCGAGACTAACACATGTGAAGAGAACAGAAAACGTGCATTTCAGTGATAATCAGCTCATATAAACCTGTGATTCTCTGTTTAGCACCTTTGCAAACTTCCTCCTTTTGTATAGAAGCAAATCCAATTGTTTCTCTTGATATGCTAAGGGCATTCTGTTTCATGAATGAAATATAAAGGCAAATTTCTTCCTCATTGACATTCAAAAGAGTACATGGAGCATGTCACAAAAAAATATTTTGTTCACTTCTAATTGTCATACAGGCCTGCCTTCTCAGCTTCCTCAGCTCTCTACTTTATCATTCACTTGCAGCATAGATAGGCACTATCGGTATTACCAAGCAACTAGTTATAAACATCAAATAGGAAAAAATTCTAGTGTACATTGTATAGACATGTCCTTTATTTTGTTTGATGAAAGAGTGGCCACCCTGCAAACAAATATTCGAATAATCCTTCTTTGGAATCTATGTAAATTCCTTTAGAACAAGTTGTGTGAATTTTAGGTGTATTTTCACAATACTCATCAAAGATTAGAAGAGTATTCCCACTTTTAAAGAAACCTAAGAGCATAGCCTGTGAAGTTTACCTTGTAAAAAACAAATCAAATTAACATTTTCAACTGGTGCCTAATACTGAAAGAACCACAACTCATTTGTTTCCTTTGTTTCTTCAGCTCCTTCTGAGGTATGGCTCCCTTTCTGACCCTGTATTTGATAAAACTATAAAAACTGCCTGAAATCCCCAATCAGTATTATCAAAAAGCATTGCTTTGTCATCAGATTATCTAGGCAGGATTCTAAGCATCCTCCAAATATTTTTGAACTAGGTACAGCCTACGAAGACAGCAGCATCAGGAACAGTTTCTCCCTCACATTTGCCTCATAGTTAGAATATTTCTTTAAGGAGTGGAAGACAAGGTTCAAACCTCCTCAGGAAAGCCCCCAAGTATTTCTACACTGAGGTCAATCTGTAGCCACGGCTCAATCATCTGGATATGTGAGCCAAATTCAAAAGCTTGATTACTGTGGCCGTATAGTTACATCAGTACTTATCCCAGTACTGCCATTGCTCATCATGCTGAGCTACAGGCTGCCAAAACAGTATTGTTTGACAGTACCTAGGTAGCCAGATGCACATACAGATAAATCTTAATTGTATTCAGTCTCTTTGAGGAAAAAGTAGCATTATTTCTTTTCAAAAGGTTTCCAGATAAAATCCTGGAAAACAAAGGCCCGTAAAGAGGGCAAAAAGCCCACCACAAAAAGCCCACCAATACCCAACCACAAAACACATGAAACCAAACATTGTTAGGTATGGTATCAGATAAGGTCAGAATGGCTTTTCAAAAGTGAAAGAAGACCATTACACTTGGAAACTATAATTTCTTATAGTTAACAAGTTCAGGGATAAGGGAGATCTGACCTATATTGTCAGCTATGAGGCTTTCAAGAAGATTATTTGCTAAAGCCTCTTAAGCTAAGTAGTCATGGGATAAAAAGAAAGTCCTGTACAATTTGTTGAAAGACTAAATAATGTGAATTTTCATAGCAAGGAAAGTCTGTGAAGAGGGTTTCACATGTGCTGGGTTACATGCTACTCAACACTACAAATACATAAGTGACCTGGAAAAGTGAAAACACAATGAACTGGCAAAGGTTGCTGATGAAATTACATTGATCAAAATAGAAGAGTTGAAGTATGACTGCAAAGAACTGCAGAAGACTTTATGAAATTTACTGGATTATAAATTGGCACATGAAATTGAATATAAAATTGTTGAGAGATACAAGTGACAAAAAAAAAATCCAATCTGTCTATATATAGTAAAGGGCCTAACTCTATTAAAAGAAAATAAAATTTCAGGCTACAACAGCTAGATCTAAATATATATATATATATATAAAAATTACAGTTTAAACCATGAGAACAGTCAAAATAAACTTAATAATTATTAGGAAAGCTGCTGTGCTTGACAGAGCCCACAGTGAAACTATTTGAATCTCAAAAAAATATCAAATAGCTCTCAAAAGACTCAGAAACTGGGAAAGCGTAAATTAAGAGCTCAAAAAGTCCATGATGGAAAGGAAATTTTTTTCAGATGGTAGAAGCCAGATTTTTGGAATGATTTCTCAGTAACTGTAGTATAAACAACAGCACCAGAAGTAACGGATTGATAAAGAAGAAAGTCTCTTCCAAGAAACACAGGTCAATAGGATGTTCTAAGCACAGAAACTTACACATACTCCCTGAGCAGTGCTTATGTAGTGACCAGCAGAAAAATTCATGAAAGCAGCATAATATTCCTTTAAAACATTTTAGATGATGCATTGTCTGTGCTCTATCAGGAACCTGTTATGATTGCTCCTAAAATCAACCCAAGACAGGAGAATTTGCTCTTACATAATGGAAAAAATGCAACAGTCTCATTAGGGCTTCCTTCCAAGGTAGGGCATATAATTGCTTTATTTACCTGTATTCAATCTGTCACATTCCTAAATATTCTCAAAAATAATTGTAGTCAAATTTAAAAAAATACCTCATGGGGCTGTTCTTGTAAATTTATTCCAAACTAGGATGGATATATTTCTGGTTGGGGTTTTGGGGGTTTTTTTTTGCTACTTTATTAGTCATGAAATCATTTACCCAGCAGTTCTCTCTTGTTGCCCAGCTGTTGTTCCTACTTTGATGTTGCAGAAATAATAACAACTAACGGAACAGAATGTTACTTGACCTCAAAAATGACCCTACACATTCACAAATAATATAACCCCTTGAATATTTCCAGTGAAACACTGAACTATAAGTAGAACCTTTAAAAATGTAGAGCTAAAGGACTGTGAGTTAAAAGCAAGCACCCTCATTAGTGAGGGGTCATGGGGTCATGGTATCCATTATCTTAAACTGAGAAGCGTACTGAGTAGTCTGGATTGTAATCGAGCAAAACTAGAACCCCTCAGGTTTTCCACCAGGAATATACTACAGTTTTATTCTCTATTCTAGTAAAGTAATAAGTGCCAGAACACACTTGTTGAATAACCCCCCAAACAAACAGTTCTAGAATATGACCCACAATTAGGGCACAAGTCACACATACATCTCAGTGTGTGCATAGTACTGACAACTATAAAGACTCTTCAAATAAACAAAAATCTGGAAGAAGGGTTAGGTGTTTTATCGAACATCCAAGAAAATATACAGAGGAGGCAAAGCTTAGTACATTAGGGTATTATTCAGTGTGTTAAATATAAGACAGAGTTTCTTCTGCTATTCTAGGTACAGTAACCTCTACAACCATTCTGAGAGAATCTGGCTTATCTAAAAGAGCCTTTCATCAAGTCTACAAAATGTACAAGCCTGCAAATTTGTTTGATCAGCCATACTTTATAATTAATAAAAATGCTTTTCCATACATTACAGCATCTGATGGGGAGGAATTTTTTGTGTACCTGCTTCTTGAAAATTATGTTCTTGTACATCCTAGTCATTAAAGAGGCAGTGCTCCATTAAAAAAAATCCCCTAGTTTCAAAGACTGACATTTTTTCAAGTTGTGTTTTCTTTACATTAAGGAAGAATAGATTTGCATTGTAAGTGCACTGTGTTTGGCTTTTGTGGAGGTCTGAAAAACATCTGAGGGCATTAACTTTGTATAGAAAAAAAACTTACTTATTAAAATATATGTTCTTCATTAACTTCATTTCTTATTAATTGGCAAAAGTCCATGAACAATCAGGTTACTAAAGCTAGAAGACACCTTCCATTTAATAGTACTTCAAGTATAATAATCTGGTCATGTTTCTTGTCCTAATGCTCTTTTGAAAGGAGCTAAGGGCACTGAAGCCTATTTTTGAGAGTGTACTGGAAAAGATGCTAAATGAATTCACACGCTGCAATATTCCAGGTAACTTTATTTTTTCCTTTCTCTCTTCAAATTTGCTTTCAAAAATGCATTGTTTCTGCTTTCTTGAGGTGGAAGAAAACATCTCAAGGCAGAGGTATGTAGCCACTCCTGATGCTGTCCTGCCCAGCACCAGCTAAACTATCAAGACATAGGAATAGCATGAGGTGTGGTAACAGAGAACAGTGAAGTAAGATGAGTAATCATTAGGTCTGGCTACGTTATTCTGTATTTACGTATAAAGTTCCCAACTCCATTTTTAAAAGTCGAGTTTCTTCTACATAATCATCTTTATGACAGGCTAAAACTCCAAGAACATTATCTCTGTCTCATTTGAAGTCTACAAGCAGAGATGGAGCCTTTACTTAAAATGAGTGGAGAATTCCTTTTCCTTTCTTATGGAAAGCTGAGTTAGATTAAGTGATATTGAGTCCTAGGTAATCTTATTTTCATTTGCATCTTTTACTGTTATTATTAATTACTTTTAAATGTAAAGAATTTATGGTATGTTTAGAATTTCTGCGAAGTATGTTTACTGTCATTCATCACTGCAATTTATAAAGATCCCTTAACAGCAATTACAAGTGGTTGTTTGCCATATGCTGCTGCCAGAAGAGGCTATAGCTATATAGGAACTATTAGCTATAGGAACTATATAGCTATATAGGAGCTATTCAGGGGCCTGCAAATATTTTACTTGACAGTTACATATAAAATATGAGCCAAACAACCACCCCTTTTGGGGTTCTTCACACAGTTCAAGAAATCCAGAATTCAATAAAGAATAAAGTCTCTGGGTTTAAATGCTTATTTTGCCTAGAGTCAAATGAAGCACTTTATCAAGACCTTCTTAACTAAAACTCAAAGTTATAGAAGGTTGATTGGCTTTCTTTGTAAATATTTCTATGCTGCTACAGGTAACACTCACTTGGTGCCAAACAGAAGACCTGAGTACAAATGCCATACTGATTTTTCACCCCTTGGTCAAACAGCAGTTGTATGATGCGCAAGTCAGTGCATAAACTGCAATAATATTTTCCAAAAGATTTGGCCACAAAGGTGATGAAATAAAAAAGCAAACCTTTCTGTCTCTCCACAGCTCAAAACTGTTCTGTACATCAGGGATTCGGAGAGATATATAAAAAATAAACCTTTGTACCATAAAGATCCTATGGTGATATATAGAAAGGAGAATTTAAGCTTGAGTATTCCTAAAGTGAGTATAAACAAGGGGTTTCATGAAAGAATAAGACTTTACCTTACCTCCCATAATAAATAATTAAAATCTCCAATAAGTACAAAATGCTTTCCATCAATTCTCTACTGTCAGGGCATGCTTCAAAGACTTATAAATATCTGCTCATCAAGCTCATCGGAGTGGTGAAGAAAATCCCAGGGAATCAATAAGACAAAGTACATGATAAAGAGTGTCATGGTACGAGTTGTCTGCAGCACTGCCAAGGACTGCCTTACACTGTAGCACAACTGCATGAGCATCCATGTCAATATTCAGTGAAAGAGCATATCTACTCATATACGCTCAACAAATAAAATAAAGGTTATCACTCCTAACTGGAGCAGGAAGTGATGCATATCCTATAAAAATATTATTTTACAGAAGCAAGTCTGTTGTAAGTCTCCAAAGCTATCAGTGAAATAGCTTGTATGACCTTCAGTTTCCAATTTTCAAGTATTTTTAGCAATCTATAACTGTCATAGTTGATGAAACTTTCTGCTACCGTATCTAAAAGCTCTGTAAAGTTTCCATTATTCCTGAGTAATTGGTAATAATGTGCTGTTGTTCTAATGGATGTTTATGCATGACTGCAGTATTAAGAACATAGTCTTGATTTAAAGCACTTTGTTTTTAAGAAGTAGTATATTAATTTGAAAAATTTCATAGTCATAGTTGATTTACTTTAATAACATTTCAAAACTTCAAATTATTTCTTCCTTCTGCTATGGAATATTTTAAATAAACACTAAAAAAAAATAAATTAAGTTTATCTCTTTTCTTAGCTTTCATTTTAATGAAATCTGCAAGATTTCCAAAGAGTTCATCTCTCTTCACATATTTTTCAGTGGAACTTAAAACTAATTTAGAAAAATTATTAAACATTTTCTTTGTGAACCGGGAAAATACAAAACAAATAGCCTTTGCAAAATTTTCTGGTTTAAGAGTGGATATCAAACATCAGGTCACACAGGTATTCAGCAGTTCACTTTTATTGCTCCTTGGGGACAGTATCACAATAGAAAGCAGATAGAGAAAAACATTATACTACTCAGTATAAGTTATTAATGAATGTTTGTATTGGGTTTATGCAGCAAGGTTATAATTGTGGGGACCTGTAAGGGTGGCTTCTGTGAGAAGAGACCAGGAGCCACCTCTTCATCAAGCAGAGCCAGTTCCAGCTGTCTTCACCACTGTCTAAAGCTGAGCCCATCAGCAACACTGGTGGGTGCCTCTGTGATAACATATTCAAGAAAGGGTAAAAAATGTTTCATACCAGATGTGAGACAGAGGAGCAAGAAAAATAGCTGTACAGACACCAAGATCAGGCAGGTGAGGATGTGAAGCAGCATGAGTGAATTTGACCCAGAGACTAAGGAAAGAATGGGGGGAAAATGTAGTTTGAATTTTTAAATTTTTAATTTTCCCCTCTATTTTTAATTGGCAATTAATCTTCCACAGTCAAGTTTGTTTTGCCTGTAACAGTAATCAACAGGTCATCTCCCTGTCTTTACCCTGACCCGTAAGTTTTTCCATCTTATTTTACTGAGTAGGGGTTGAAAAAAGAGCAGCTGGGTGGGGGTTAATCTTGTCTGAGCGCCAGACCCACCACAGTATTGTAGATCTAGGAAAAATATTATCTAGCCATAAAGGACTCTGGAACAGCCTTTCAGAGTCCTCTAAAAGTAGAAGTGAATTGTTTTTTGAAAGGATTGATGCAGATCATTTCCTGAAACAATGTCACAGGACATTAACAACCCCAACACCTTTCCTAGTGATAGACCTTCAAAAGTCACACCATGAAAAGCAAAGCCTAACCTAAAAACAGCTGTTAAACATTTGTGATCTGCACTTAACTCAGTGTTGTGCATAAAACTTTTTAATCAGACCCTTAACACCTCTTCTCAGAAATGTATTTCTTTAGAAATGTATTCAATGACAACCATTACCAGCATCTTGAAAACAGCAGAAGTGAATGTCAGCAACTGGTACCTGAAACCGTTCAGGTCTAAATGAAATAGAACTTAATTTTATATAACCCTACCTACAATTTCAAGCACTGCTAGTGATTCCTAGTCTGCAACCACTTAGAGGACAATTTCTAGACTCAGCACTGTCTGAAGATCCTGTACACCTGGAAACATCTTTAAGAAAAAAAAGTCACTCTCAGAATTCCAACTCCACGTTTTACTTATAGGTAAATTCTCAGCACAAAGATGTTGTTACTCTAGCTTAATGAAATTGGACAGAAAAGAACAGAGAAGTGGGGAGGAAGGGAGGAAGCAGCTCTGTGAAAGAGTACTAACTACTGAAGTTTAATAGGTTTTTGTGCAAGAGCACAAAATGCCTTGCTTTGCAGAGCTGTAATTTAACATTGTTTGCTTACACTGCCATAGGTCTGAATCGCCATTATTAAAAATTATCCATCTTTAAGAAACTCGAGTATGGTCTGTGTTCCCAATGAACACTGGAGTAAGAACAATTTCAAATTAAAACACCAGGAACTTAAACCTAAGTTTTGTCATGTCAACAGAGAATTCTAGATGTTTTTAAAAAAATACCCACCTGAAAGCAGAATGTAAATGAGACCTGCCAATATACACAAATATCCTGAGGAGTATCAGCCTAAGGGAAAAACTCTGATTTCTACGATGATTTGCTCTCACAGTACTATGACATCCACTGTCTTCCAAATAAAAAAAAGGCAAAAAAAGTCTATTCTAGTTATAAGCCCTAAAGTAAAATAATTACTGTGATAAAGTCAAGCAGTTGTCTCTGTAGAGCATTTTAGGTTGTCTACAGCTAAAAAAACCAACAAAACAAACAAACATGAGAGGTAGACATAAGGAAGAGAATCTCTCTAGTAGTGTTAGACATTAACAAGTAAAAAGCCCTCAAACTGTTTGACTGGTGCTTTTCCTTCCTAGAATTCTTACCACATACCTTCAGATTCCAAGGTGTTTAACGATTTATTTTTTTCTGGCAAAGATTACACGGCTCTCCTAACTTTATAAGGAGAACTCAGACATCCACACACATAAACTGGTAAAATCATAATCACAGTAAAATTAAAAAAAGATTTTGAACACAAAACTTACAATAGAAAAATACAAAACTCTGGGGAAAGAGATATTGCTGTAATTTCCTAATGGCTGGGAAAGAATTGATTCCAGGTGCTGCAATTAATTTATTGGGAAAGAAATCAGTGGATAACAGTAGAGAATATTGAATTCCCGAGGTTGATTTATTCACAATTATTTGTATCCCTGAGCAGGTGTCTTTATGGCAACATCAGCAGCTAATTTTACAATTCACAGGTGTAACTCTGCTTTCAGAACTCCAGCAATAACAGCTGTATTTGAACAACTTCAGCCTGCCAGCAAACAGATTCTCATACTCCTGCTTTTCCCAAGACTGCTGCAACTTGTTCCACACTTTCACTACAAAGAAACTCAAGGCTCTTTGTGCTTAGGCAAGCACATAATCATAAGGTTATTTGATGCATTGCTGATTTGCCACTACTTATATAGCAGGGTCAGAAATTCCCTGGTATACAGAATTAAGGTTGCCATTTCCAGTTTTTGAATTTTCCTGAGTTACAAGCCATGCAAAACTCCAGTTGAAAGTCTGGAGTTTGTCACAGAACTGATAAATTCATTTTAGATATTCATAAATATCTATTCCAAAACATCCCCTGCTCCCCATTCCAAAGGTGACGTAGCTTGACAATCAATAATGTATTCATTTTTATGCCATTTGTGTTGAAGACTTATCTCGATTTTACAGAGTGAGACTTGGGAAACTAGGGTTCTGAATCCACAGTACATGACTATGAGTTAAATGGCTATTCCTTAAACACAGGAAGAATTAGCTGGTTTATAAACAGGATTAAAAGACACCTCAAAGCTCCATTGCCAAAAACACAGCTGTCTAATGAGAAAATGCGTCATGGGTGTAAAATACGTTTTTCTCTGTGCTGTGGCTGCTTTATTTCAGCATGTAGAATAAAGAGAGTCTTATTAAGTCTCAGTATGGAAATCTATCCTTCTATGAACCATCTAGAATTGGAAAGATACTACAAATGCAATTTACATGTGCTCTGTAAGTTCTCAGACATGACCGATATACTCCAATTTATTTTTTCTGTGGTGTGAACACATTTATGATTTTAATGGAGTATTTGGATAGTGTAAAGGAAACCAAGAAGAGGAAAAAGTCTCTTCATTGTACCTTTAATTTTGTTAACAAACACCAAAAGCTGTGAGAAATACTCATGCTCAAGCAAACCTACTAAAAGCTACCAAGACTGAGGTACCAAAGAGCATCAGCGCATGAATGTTCACCTCACTTAGATACAGCAATGCAACAGATTTACTGCTACACCAATTTTCATGATGTATCCTCACAAGGTCTCTCTGGTCTATATATGAAGGCTAAATCCCTTTTGCTGTTGGATTTGTGGTGTAGCTATGTCAAGAAGTGAAAGCACAAGGCTAGCTGAGAACAGAAGCAACTGCTACAGTGAAGGCAGTGCGTTTAAGAATGGCATTTTAGTTCTAATGACTCCCTTCCTGACATTCAAAGTCAGAAGTACAGCTTTCATATACTATTGTGATCTTGGTTCCTTGCTCCTCAGTCAGCAGGGGCTGAGATTGACAGCTCACTTAACTTCATAGGGAGAGAGACTACCTCTTACCTCATGTAACTTAAAAGTAAGCCTTCTGGCTGGATAAGAAAGAAAGGCTCCAATGGGAGAGACATATGTTCTTACTCAATTAAAAAGGAAGGTGGTTCTGATGCCAGGATTCAAGGGCAGAATAATGAAAACACAACAGAGCTGAGGAGCTTTTTTACATCGAATGATACTTACGATCCCCAAGTGGATGTCTCCTATGTTAAACTTCAGATTTTATTCGTATCCACAACATCATGTGTCTTGTTCATTAAAATAATTCAGTATCATTATACAATGATATTTTACTA